>CAXKVX010004321.1:0-25083 GCA_964058865.1 Eleocharis quinqueflora
AATCGGATACAAAATGATAGAAATACTCACCTGAAGATATATGCTGGTTTCAAATTGGCTTTTCAGTGCGTATTCATTAAATACCGAGGCAAGTGCTGGGACCGTTACCTGGAAAATTTAACTCTAATCATAAATAGAACATGTTATGCTATTACTCTTGATAAAATGCAAAGTCCATAAAAGTTCAGCTGTGCTCCAATGGATGGAAATGAGAGGGAGGGGAATAGGTAGGAGGGAAGTGGACTCTTTTGACTTGCTCTCGAGTCTAATTTTACTAGGTGAATCGAGGTTAGAGGATGGAAATGTTGGGGAATTCTTCTATTCTTTTTTGTCGAAGTTGTAACCTCCCAAATCGAGGTGTTACTGAAATTCACCTTCCACCCATTTCCATTCCATCCCATTCCTTTCCATTAAAACTCAGGAGCACAGTCTGTTGAATTTCTTTCTTTTTTTTCTTCCTCTCAGTTATTTTAGTGTGATTCTTCTGCTTCAAATTTTTATAACTAAAATGGATTTTGAATATATCCAAACAGTTTATTTAAGAATGGTACATGATACCACATTACCACATGTTTGCAGCTAACCCGTGAAAAGACATTTGTCAGATACTGATACATAGCACCTGCCTTTTATACTAGAATAATGAAACGATATGTTTTGCTAAAACATTGACAATTCTACCCCTTAGGTTTTCATGATTGATTGTTATTATCAATTAGACAAAATGTGCAAATTGCAAGTAGCTTAATGGTATGTAACATGGCAGAATAATTGCAAAATGTTCAACAAAACGCACTAAATATGTTTGTTAACACATTGTTTTATTGATACTCTTACAGGTATGTAGCCCCGACGTTTATTATTTTTCAAATGCTTCTTATGGGATTTGAACCTACATCTCTACATAGTGAGACAGGATCCACCCGATATGTGCCAGCTCTACTGTCCATGTTAATCTCTATTGGCATAACTTATCAGATCATGGAGTAAGCTTACAAGCTTACAGAACCTAATCTTATGTGATTGCTATTACAAACAGTGCTTACAAATATAAGAGTATAAAGGTAGGCTCCAGTTGCAACAGGTAGACCAAAAGCAGCTGAACCTTCAGGAATTGACTTCAATTGGTTGACTGTAATTCCTATTAGCAATAATGTAAGTGCTTCCCACTGTCCAAAAAGAAAACACAATTAAACATGGATACTAATTCACCTTTGAAAATTTTCATGAACCCTGAAAATCCCTCAAAATATCACATTTACCCTGAAAAAGGAAACATTTCATGTATATTCCTGAAAAAAAA
This sequence comes from Eleocharis quinqueflora, assembly GCA_964058865.1. Taxonomy (NCBI): domain Eukaryota; kingdom Viridiplantae; phylum Streptophyta; class Magnoliopsida; order Poales; family Cyperaceae; genus Eleocharis; species Eleocharis quinqueflora. Next base: position 1,304 of record CAXKVX010004321.1, read on the forward strand.
ATATCATGCATTTCCTTCCAAATATGAATTAAACACACCAACAATAGCGCTCATACTGGCTAACAGGATTAGATAATGTAGCCCTGTTAATCTTTAACTTACTAATTCATTGCATAAAGTTGTAATCATTTTTTTAAAGATCCATTTTTGTAAAGGGCCTAAATAATTTCTTTGACCGCCCATCTTTTTTTGGATGCCAAATCTATTGTCGAAAAAAAAAATCCAAGACTACCTGAAGCACGGAGAAACGCCGCTTCATGATAATCTTAAGAAGGATTGCAATTACAAAAACCTACACAATTAGAGAAAAATCAGATCACATATTACAAATACCTTCAATAACATCAAAAGAACTTTCTGATAATGTGTCTAGCACTTGTCGGTTTGCAACTAATATCAAACAATTGAAATCAATGTTGTCAAGCATATTTTGACAAAACTGTGCCGATCCTGCAAACTTCAAAGTAACAGTAGATATGCTTGGATTGATTTATTTTTGTCTTATATGTTAGGAAAAATATGGCTCATTAGTATATATAGAATTGCCAACATCGACAGATTAACATGGGGAACTTAATAAGAGTTGAGATATAAAAATTTCTGAGAGTTACTTGCAACCATGGGGAAATCTTGGCTGATTTATTTACAAAATAGTCCCTATTTATAGATAGATATACCTTGAGATTACTGAGCATCTTCACCGTGGCTGGATTAAAATATAACTGCATATAAAACAAAAATGTAAACAAATTTAAAAAAAAGTTCAAGCAGATTTTTTTTTGGTTGAGTGAAATGTTTTTTTTTATTGATATTGTAGATACTACCTGCATTATAAATTTCAAGTAGTTGTTGATAGCATACAAGAGAGCAGGAACAGCAAGGAGGGCATTGTTTTTAGCTGCCTACAATGAATGTAAATTCAAGAACTATCATATAACAAACAAAGGAGGAAAGAAATAAACCAAAGAAGCCTTCCTGGTAAACTTGCATCCTACCTGTATAAATGTAGATTTTGAAATAAAAGCTTTCTCTCCAGCCTTTTGATTTCTAGCCTGAAAGGAGTATACACCACAGATAAATGACATGAATATACAAACAAAAGACAAAAAAGCACAGTACTATTTCATTATTTTTACCAAGATTTAAAGTAAAAATAAATGCTACACTGTAGGTATCAAACTGGTTACAATGGGGTAAAGTTAATACACAACTTAACATAAGAAATAATTATACAAAGGAAATGTTAATATACCTGGAATAGAAGCATGATTACTGCAAAAAGAACTTTTGTAACCTCAGTCAAAAAATTCACACTAACTGGACTAAATTCAAACTTCCCATTGACTTTCGACATGTATACTAAAATAGGCTGAAAATAAGCAACAGAGAATAAGTATGTCAGACATATAAATGTCAAAGAAATAGTTTATGAGGCAAACTTTGTCAATTAATTGCAGACAGAACACCAACACATTTTCCACAAATTCACTTCAAATGGAGGTGCTAAACCAAAAAAATGGACAACTAATACAATGGTTGCAACTGAAATAGTATCAGTATGGCAGGTTACCATTCTGGGGTCACTGAGGAACATGTATCCAACTGGCAACGCCTGAAACTTGAGCCGGTGCAAGTATGTACCGAATTACCACTAAATCACTAACTTACATTTTGTTTATAAATATTTTTCCCTGTCTAAATCTTTTCCAAATCATAAAAAATAAGCTTCATAATTGAGAGCTAAAAATTGTACCTGGAGACCGACCAAAATACAATCACCAACTACTAGCAAAATCTTCAGGGCACGCTGTTTGGAAGTAAGGCTATTGTATGCCTTTGAGACCAGTTTTGAGTTGCACGCACTACACTCCATTTCCCCTTTAGGCATTACAAATTATCAATTTCACTGGTTTGCTTGTCGAATCAACAGGTCTTTCAAAGGAGACCTGAAAATCAAATTAATCGAAGCAGTCAGAATGCATTGCTCACATCAACAAGTTGCTGCAATTCGAACACCATTTACAAGAGAATGAAAAACAAAAATAACAAAAGCAAATGAAGTAATACGATTTACTCAGAGCCAAGTAACAAAACTTAAGTACAGTACGCAAAATAGCAATGCATAATCACTGTACATAACACGATGCAACATACATACCTGAGAATACAATGACCCGGTTAATAATCGCAATTAACTGTTCAAAAACAGAAAGGACAAAAGGTCAACAACAAAAATCACTCAAATTATAGTAAAACCTAACCTCGATCAGACAAAAGGAGCAAATTCAACACCGCTTGGACCTCGATGTCGGTTACTGGTCAGATGAGAATTTGAGAGGAGAGAGGTAATAGAAGAGATGAGAGAGAGAGAGATGCGAAGAGAATATCCAAAGGAAGTCAAACAAGAAAACGAAATCGATTTGTTCGTTGTTTGAATTCATAAAAATGGAAATGGAAGTCTTCGTTTTCGTTTTGTTTTCCGTAGTTCATGCATAGTGTGTCTCGTGCTGGACTGCTGGGCCTGATTGCTGCGTCTTTTCTGGAGCGGATTGAAATGGAATTACGTGGATTTACCAAAATACCCTCCCAAGTTAACATCAGGTGAGCCATGAGGCATGACACACCAGTACTAAATTGGTAGGGACCACTATAGGGATGGCTTGCAGATCGCGCCATACACGCGACGAGACATCATTGGAAATTTTGAATGCATGATTTTTATCCCAAAAATGTTGTACGGCGAAGGCGAACTAAGATTTTTTTGCGTAGATTTGGGTTTTGTCATTAATTGTTTGGTACGTTCAATAAATTTAGAAATTGACAAATATTCAAGCTCGTATATCACATTTTCAGCGAACTTATTTTTTGGGCCGGCCGCAATTACGGCCTCAATTGGCCCAATTTGTTGTCTTTTCCTCTGTAGAATATCTGTGGTAACTTCAATTATTTGTAGATATTTTCGAGCTCTTTAATATGCATTTCTGAAACTTTTGCGTATTTATTGTTTGATTGTTTCCATTTATTATATGTTTGGCAAATGTTATACAGGACCTCAGTGCACGTAGTAATTAAATTGATATTGAATTGTATGTAAACATGTCAAGGAGCAGTGGCCTAGTGGTAAGACACTAGTCTCTCCTGTAAATTCTTAATTATTAGAACAAATAAAAGAGGATTCAAACAAGTCCTTTCTTTTATTAAAAAAATGTTGTATATAAACATATGGAGTGCTGACGAGCCGATGTTTTCTTCAAGCATCAATTGCAACTTGCAAGCAAGTCACCTCACTGTTTTCTTGCTAATAATTAAATTACAAAAAGAAGCAGAAAATCTGAATTCAACATACATAAATCATGCATATATAAGTGGTTTATGCAGCAACAGCTCCTGTGAACAGCTAGATATATATTAATGGTTGTCGCCGGGGCTAGGTCCCGATGACAACCTCATCATAAATGCAATCATTTCACGTGCCTTCACTTGTAAAGTCTCCGGCATACCCCCTTGAAGAATCTGAGGCGTCGGCCTGGCAGCACCGGCATATGGAACACAGTTCACTGCAATAACTACTACAAGAAGGATGGTAAGCAGCACAAAATTCTTTTGAGAAATCATGGTTTCTTATTCAACTTTAATTTCTTTTTCAGGATGGTGTGTATATTAATTTGAAGAAAGAGCTAGTATATATAAGCGCCAGGAGATAATTAATTGATTGGGGTATATAGGAGTGTGACGGCATGCATATATCATACATACATGTGCTACCTCTACGTACAAGTGTCAACAAAGATTTGTTTCATGATCTTTGGTTATTCAACTCTTTTGACGAATCAGATAGGAAATATTCAAAGAATTCCAGGCGGCATTAATTAGTCAATAGTTTGAGGGAGCTGGCAACTCAAAATTAAATAAGGACTGTATATATACTACACGATATATAGGCACATCATGGTTTTTATATTGAGAAATTATTCTTGTACAGCATATTTACATACTTATTTGCACTCCAAAAATTATGTTTAAACACTTTGATATCTAGTTTAAGTATGATAAATATATAAACACGTCAGGGTGCAGATGAAGGCCTAGTAACGTTATGAGCAAACACTTTTAATATCTAGTATAAACGCTTTTTTTTAAATATATAAATGGTGCATATTTACATACCTTGGTCTCTTAAGTCAATTAATTAGTAAAGTCAGTGATGTGGCCATTTGGAAAAAATGAGGAATATCCTATCCAAAAAATTAAAAATTTCCACCCTCTCAAATTGACGTAAGAGACCAAGGTTTAGTTCCAAACGTGTCCCTTTTTTTGGTACATGAATCTTTTCAAAAGTCTCGTACGTTCCGTATTTCGCTTCACGACATCAATTCTTTTTTTTTTATTCATGCGTCATGACTCACATGACATCAATTCAAGGACTCGAGCATGGTTGCCTCGCTTTTTTTCTTTCTTTCTTTCTCCGACAACTCGTATTTTATTACTTTTGCTTTCCTTCTCCCAACAGTATGTTTTAATCTCTTCCGAAAAAATAACTTTATTTCTTCCTTATATTTCCTCTCTCATTTGCAAAAATTGGCGGTGATAAAAAAGGAACCAAACACAGGCGACAATAACCACGCGTATAATATTATAATTTTAGGCATCACCACAGGAAATCGACTCAGAGGAAAGGTACAATGATTCAATGAATGAATATGGAACAAAGTCCTAACAAAGACTGAGCAATTTCTTGTTTATACTGAACTAATCAACTGTTAAAAGAAGCGTGCGGTGTTGCTGAACTAAAGTTTCTAAAATCAAAATTTGAAGCAACTACACAACAAAAGTTTGGTACCAGATCACATCAACAACATTTTGCCCAAGGAAATATTTCAAGACATTTTACAACTATTTACTATACATACTTGTTGCCATAATCAGTCAAGAAACATTTAACAGCAAAAAGGAGAGCCCTCGTTAATAACAAGGTGCTCGCTCATTCAATGATTTCAAATCATTCAAAATTATATAACACTGAAACTTAATACTCTCTTGCTTTTCTTCGTAGCTCATTCAACTCATTCTCAATATCAGCATCTCTGAAACTGCTGGGAATTGGTCTTCCAGGCGGCAATTCACCTTTCTACAGAAAAATTGATTGGGTGTACTTTGGTTAGAATCCGATATATATACAAGAATACTTGTTTGCCGGACACCATAGATTAGGATTTCGACCTGACACTTTTTTTTCATTTGTCCATGCAATATCAGGTACACACATATCATGAAAAGCCCGGATGGCAGAACATAGGTGTTTTATTGATTATTTGATTATGACAATCTCACGACCCAAGGATCCTTTACATTGATTTACATATGGAACTTAAATAAATTATGCAGTATTTGTTAGATGACAAACAATCTTGAAAATAATGATTTTCACCATAGATATTAGTATCGTACGATACTAGATACGTATCGTAAGATTCGGTACGAGTCAAAGCCTCAGCGATGCGAACCATGCGGGTGTATCGACCTCCCAGCAAATCGGCAGAATCGCTCCGATTCGGCTGTGCGATACGCATATCGTATCGCATTGTACGATTCAACGATACTCTAATATCCAATAAAAAATAGTGTCGCCTTCACTTTCCGCTTAAAACAATAACGGTGGCTTGTCGCTTAGCCTTAAAAACCAATCGACGTCTACCTCTTCGCGCTACACAGAGAGAAACGGAGAGATTTAGAAGGCCAACCTTGCTCCATCGCTAGAGAAACTGATCGACTGCTTCTGTTGCCAGCCTTGCTCCATCGCGAGGATTGATTAAGGCCATCTAGGTATGTAAGTGTTTCTCTCCATCGCCATATTCTTTATTTATTTTTGGTTTTCACTTTTTTTTTCACTGTTCGAGAATTTGGTAAGGTGGGGAAAAATGGTGCTCTTTGTCTCACCATTCACACGTGTCCCAGCCACTAACCAGTGACAAAGAATATTTATTTTTTTATCAGCTGAATATTTAAAATTGCACTACATAAAGTGAGGAAACTTTCACATCACTCCTTTTAGAAAAGAAAATTTCAATTGAATTAAAAAGTTACTATTGATTATGGAATATGAAATTTAGAATGTTTGTTTTTGTACAATGTTACAAACTTACAATATTCGTAGTTAACTGTTTATTTATTACTTTATTATTTAACTGTAGGCTCTAGCAGTAGTACAGTAACAGTAGTACTAAGCCATAAAACTTGATTAGATGATGGAATTAGTAATAGAATAGAAATTAGATGCTATTAGTAATAGAATATAAAGGTATCAATTAATGAGAATAGAACCTTGAAATTAGAATAGAAAATTCTAATTAGGTTGGTATCAAAATTACTAAGTAATATTTTATTGATGTTTAAATTACTAATCATATTTTTATATGATATGCTATGTTAGTATGTCTATGACTCTATCCATTAATTTTCATTATTATCAAATGTTCAAATAGCACACGACTTATTGTTACGCCATAAAAATATGATATAACATGTTATTGAAACTTTCTTTTAATGAGATTCGTTCATGACTACTTATATTACTTGATTTGGAGGATGATTTAGCGTATCTTAAACGATTCGATACGATACACGATACGATACAAAATACAACGACACACGATACATTTTACGATTCAACAACTATGATTTTCACAAGCTTGTGGAAGCTTGAATTTGGATTCAAAAAGGTTCTGCAACCAAAACAAATTGAATGCACTAAAAATATGTGCAAACTACTTCTTCGTATATTTTTACAGTTGTGATGCCTTTATTAGATCAACTCTTGTCTCTAATAGAACTGGTATGCATGTGTGGGATGCTCATATTTTAACTAAATTTTGATCGACACATGAATTGTCATGGATTTAGATTCTGATGTTGATTGGATCTGATCCTTAGACGAGCAGCAAGGCTCGACAGTACCAGTGACAAACACTTATTTTCAATTTTATGTAAAGAAAAATTTGATTCACTTAAACCATTAAGCAAAACTTTGCGAGAAAACATCAAAAAGTGAGAGATTCAACCAGCAGTTGGTTGAGGCCCCTGTACATATAGAGATCATATTGAGACCAGACCTCATCACTGTTGTACTGGGCAAGGGCAGGCTAATTAATTTTACAAAGAAGGCTGGAAAAAGAGCATTTGCCCACATAATTTATCAAGAAAAAACGACTTCAAGGTAGAATCAGCAAGTTTCTACTAAGGCCATTGACATAAGTTAATTATATTGGAAGTTCAGAACAAACTGGGATTATGCTTAAATGCAATGGAAATAGGACATAATGAAGAAGAAAATATATGAAACAGCACAGATCATACCAATGAAGGTCCTGATAACTCTTTTTTGAGGTTGGCAAGATCATCATCAGCTGACGAGGTCTCGAGCATTGCAAACTGCAGACGTACCACATTGCTTAGAATTATAAATATAAGTGTTCACACAGGAGAACTTGTAAGAAATAAATAGTACCTAAGATATTCTTAAATTTGAAAACTGACCTTCCCCTCCAGGTCATCAGTGGTTAACTGATTCAAAGCCTCAGCTTGTGATTCCATCGCCATAACTGCTTGGTCAAAGAAGTATACCATTATCTTTTAGCTATTTGTTTGTCATGTACTTCTTTGTTTATTTTTTCTCTTTTAAGAGGATCCTGTAGTAATATTCAATTCCTTTTATCCATATGGGATTAAACACATGAGACAAATTCAACCTTTTTCTTCCATCTTCTCGAATGCAGAAAGAGCACTGCTTGTATTAACATTTCCTAGCATTTCACTCACTTTGGTTGCCGTCCTTAATTTTCAAAGAAAAAAGAACGCTCAGATCTGGCATGAACAAATGAAAATGAAACAGACAATTAATAAATTGTGTATCCGTACTTGGCAGACTGAGCACGGGCTTTAAGAGTATCCTTCTTCTGCTTTGCCTCTGCTATCTTACTCTCCAAGAGCTGTAGAGCAAGTTTGAAAAGAAGCGTATTTACCAATATTAATTATATTAACACTCAGCACTGTTCAATTTGATCTGATTGGAGTTCTGAATGGTTTAACTTAAAGCAGAAGTACTAACCATATAACTGAGGAAAAAAAAGGAACAAAGACTAGAGGCAGTTTTTTTGGTTTGTTTTGTAGTTTTCTTAGATGCTTGATGTGTCGAGTTACATAACTCGTGTTGTGATGGATGTGATGATTATAGTTGTTGTTGGATGTAATTTTATTTTCATCAATGCAATCAGCTTGACAGCTTTTGCCGAGAGTTTCAGAAAAAAAGAGAGAGAGAGAGAGAGAGAGAACCTTAGTGTTTGATACAAGATTATCAACCACAGCTTTTTGTTGATCAAGCTGCGTCTTTAAAGAGCTTGCATTATCCTAATAAAATTAGAAGTAGTGACATGTTGAAGTTAAACTATATTATTACAACATCATAGATATATGTACAATAAAATACAAAACAATGGAAGTTCAAGAAGCACACTTGTCAGAGACAATAAACCACTCCCTCTCCTCTCCCAAACACACAAAGGCTGCATATAAAACCAGTTAGCACTACTTTAACAAATGAACTATTTGTAAGAGATTAAGAGATGACTAAATATAGCCAAATCTTCTATTTTCAATTTGTTGCTTTTCGTTAACCAGTTGAGTAAAATAACAAAGGGTAGTGCTACTCTAACAAATGAATTATTTGTAAGAGATGACAAAATACACCCAAATCTTTTATTCTTAATTTGTTGCATTTTCTTAGTCAGTTGAGGAAAATAACAAAGAAAGAGTAGAAGCAAAAATGAACAAATGCTCTTAAAAAAATACACGATGTACATGCATTGTGAAAGAGCAAGTTTGGGGGGTTTTGCTATGACAATTAAGAAAAAGGTCAAAGGTGTTCAATACATACTCACAGAGTTAATCAAACATCGGCATAGGGGTCTGATTGCCAGAATCTATCTCCAACCCCCCCCCCCCCCCCTATTTCGTTGTATACTGTTTTTCTTTTGGTCTTTGGGGGTTTGTGGGTGTTATCCTATAGGAATAAACCACAACAGCTAAATTTAAATTTTGATATTTGCTCACAGCATATGACTTGCGCCTTTTGAGAGCCTCACGAGCAAGATCCTCATCACCTTTTTGAAGAGCAAGTTGTGCCCTTTTGTACCTAAATTTACCAAGAAAATAAAAAGAAACAAACAAACACAAAAAAGAAATAGAGTAAGACCACTATAAACAGATAGGCCAGAATCAAGGTTATAATAATGTACAAGGGTGGAATACCAGTCATTTGAAGCCTGTTCAGCAGCTTTGTATTTGTTCTCCATTCTCTTCTGAGATGCCAACACCTTTACCAAAAAGTAATCAAAACAACAATAAAATGAGAAACGTAGTAACTTGCACAAATGTTCCCTTTTCATGAACCCTGTTTACCATTTTCGCCCTTACAAACACAAAACACAATGCATTGGTATCTGTACCCTTACGGAAATAACATCATCTTTTAGTTTTAGAGAAAAAAAAAGGAAAAACAGATGGACATCCTTGCTGGAACTCAAGTGAGTTAGTCACCATTGGGTGTTTTAAAGTATGTTGAGTAAAATTGGTTCAGTCCAACATTTGACTACAACAAGATGCCATGAGAAAAGTATGATACAAAATATAAACTTAGAGGCAAAAAAAAGGTCAAGATTCAATCAGTTAACTAAATACTATCACAGACTACAGACTTTTGAGTAAATGATAAACTGAGCCATGTCACACCTGAGCTGTTGCTTGGCGCATTTTGATCAAGTCATCATTCATCTCCAAGACAGCTTGATCCAAAATCTTCTCTGGATCTTCAAAAGTACTTATGATTGCATTTGCATAGGACTAGACAACAGAAATAAAGTCAATTCTAGCTTATATAAACACATACAGTAAACTGAGATTGAATAGATAGCACAGATATCAAATAATGTTATAGTGAATTTGAATTACTTACCTTGACTACTCTAGCTAGCCTATCAAATAAGTTCATACTAATGGAATTGCATCGCATTCTGTAGATATTTGCCTTCCGTACTGGTACAACTTTCAAAGAACCCACTGTAACAAGAGAAAATTAATTAGAGAGAGTGAGTCACGATTCACAATGAAGCATACTAGACGAAACACAGCTGTTAAGGCTAAAAAAGTATGTTCATGTTACTATCTCTCAGGTAAGTTCAAATTGCTACTCAATTAATCGCTTACTCCCAAGTTCAGCGATTTAAAACTGTAACTAGATTTCCATGGTAAAATTAAACCAAATAAGTTAAAACAAATGAGAGACAAAACCGTCGCCATAGAAGGACGCCCCCTTCCCAAGCGGGAAAGAGACCGAAGCTCTTCGCGAGTGCGCGCGTAGAGGAGGCGCCAAGCTTAAGCTCGTCGAAGCGGCCTTCAGCGCCATTAGAGAGAGCACTTCAAGCGAAGATACTAGAGAAGCAATGCTGCAATGGGTATGTTTAAAATACGGTCCTTTCTAGGTCCTACGATGGATTTGAGAAGGGGGGAAATCGGAGCTTGGAGAAGAAATGGTAGTATGGTACCAACCTGTTACCTGTGTGTGGTTAGGGGTTTGTAGTGGATCGGGTCGGGTTGAGGCCCTTTTATAAGAATGTCTGCCCGATCCGTGTATTGAGCATAATTTTCATATGGGCCGAGAAAGATAGGATTCTGTCAAATTTTGGGTCGGACAAAGAAAAGACCCAAGATGGATGGAAATTAAATTAATTTATCTTATGTAGTTTCGAAGACTACACGTACAAACCGACCGGATATTACTACATACAGTTTTGTCGACAATACAGTATCCACGTATAAAAATGTTTTGCTTTCTATGCTTTTCGTCTAAGTTGAAAAACATATCAAGGAGTATCTGTCGTTTCTGAACTTTCTATAATATATTATATATGTATGATTTCATCTATCGCAATATTTGCCACATTTCATGCAAGTTTTAGCTTGCAGCAACTCGTTAGACCAATATGAAAATAAAAATAATTCAGAAAAGAAAGAACAAGCACGTAAACTAATGATGACATTGTCACATTGATAGAAGCAACACTACAATACATCCTCACTCCTCAGGTAAGGGGAACAAGAGAAAAAAGCACGCACTCCAGCCTCAAGTGCAACTAATGAGAAAAACGAACAAAAAAACAATCCCTTTCAATTATCCGAAGATGGGGTGAATCGCATCTGTTTTTGCAAGGAAGAAAAGGAGCTCAAATGTCTTCTCGAGTTAACACTGAGGTTCTAGGAATGGGATCTGGTGCTGCGCGGGACCGTGTAACGCAGCATCAGAACTGTTCGATTTTCACTGATTTGCATCAAGATTCGTGTCAAAGTATAAAAGTCCCTCTGATTTTCATCTCAGACGATCGATTGCGGATTGGCAGTCGATCTGCTGTAGCGCGGTACTGCGCTACAGCAGATCCGAGTCCGAGGTTCTAGGCCTATGGGATAGACCTGAACCTATATATGGCTTTGGAATAGGTCTGACAGCACCTCTATGCGATTAAATGCCTGTCTTAATCCTCTCCTTCAGCCCTTGATTCTCACACTCCACATTGACATCACCACCTTTTACATCCAATCGTGCCACGTCACTGTCTACTGTTAGTACTAGTCTTCTATCCAGCTATCCTACCCCCATTTCACATCTCCAAAAAGCAATACCATCAACTCATCAAGGAATAAGTATTAAGCATAGGGTTTAAAAAAAATCCGGGCGGGTCTACTCGCCCGTGTCCGATCCGTGTTTGATCCGTATTCGTGCCCGGATCCACGGATCTATCACGGATCGGGTTGGCCCCAAATTCTCCAAACTCGTCTAAACTCGTGCCCGACCCATGGACCCGACCCGTGGATCCGACCCGTAGATCCGTGCAAAAATTCAAAAAAATTCAAAAAAATACAAAAAAAATTCGAAAATATATATATATTAAAATAATGTGCATTTTAAATTCGAAAATTCAAAAAAAATTCAAAAAAATCAAAAAAATTCAAAAAATTCAAAAAGTTGGACGGATCCTATTCGACCCGCCCGGATTTATCACGGGTCTGATTGGAGATTTTGGATTCGGACCCGTGCATACCCGTCCCGTTGTACCCGTGAATCCGCCGTACCCGTGGATCCGTGAATCCGTGAATCCGAACGGGTCGAATCCACGGGTACCCGCCCCGCCCCGTTTTGAGAACCCTAAGCCAGGGTGAGTAATGTGGTATATCTCATTTACAGAATAACAAATATTTCTTGGTTCATCCCAGTAATGTTTCTTTGTAATTTGTTACGGCTTGTAATGTTTGACTTGACTTGCAAAACTTTCAAACACGACGCAATAAAATATATATGGAGAAATCCGTACCTTAAATTTAGCGAGCTTGTATCACTTTCGATTTTTTTTAATATGTAAAGTAATTCATGTTCGCTGTATCAGAGAAAAAGAAAAGATAGAAGAATCGTGGCATTGCTGTGAAAGTGTGAATCATTGATGCTTTATGGGAGAAAAAAGAAGACGATAGCTAAGCTGAGCATGAATCATGAATGCTTTATGGGAGAACAAAGTGTTGTTCGGACTCGTTCCTTTTTAAATTTTATACCTGATAGAATATTTCTTATCATGAAATAACAATCGAATCATTCACGTAATTTATTAAAAGCCATGTAAATTATTCAATTACTGTATATCCATGTAATATTGACGGCGTTGGTGGTTGGAGCAATGGAGCTTCGTAGATTTAATATTGTTTTGTGCTGGCAGCTGGCCACGCGCCTTGGAATGCCACTTTTAGGAGACTTTGAATCTTTAGTTGTTTTGTTCAAACAAAACCGGGGGCTGGAATCGATAAAGAGTTAAGAGGCCACGCGCCTTTGTTTTGAGGTCCTTTTCACTTGTAAAAAATATTGCTGATTTATTTCATCTCAATTGTTGCCGAAGCTACCTATCATTAATTCATTATCGAGCATTACAAAAGCATTACAAAAAAAAAAAGGAACTGTCCTTTGTCCTTTTTCCTTTTGTTTGTTTTGTAAATTGTGTGAACTGTTTATCTCCAATTCCAAATGTAATTGATGTTCTGAGAGTTTGTAAGACCAATTCGCACTTGACGATGCAGATAATATCTATCTCAATTTATCACCTTCAACTGCAATATGTACTGAGCTAGCTTCACTTCAAAGGCATAAAGTGATAAACCTAATTTAACAACTCCATACTGACGGTCGTTGCATGCAAAGGCCAAATGCTAGATCTAGAATGCGCGTAATTTAACATTAAATATATGCAAGTTGCGAATAGTTTTTTTTTTTTTTTTTGAGTGCGTCACAGTTCACATGTCATTGCATATGTTCTTAAAATTTGTGAAGCAAGCAATTCTTAATTATATTATAATCCTCACCAGACACCATGTGCAGTGCAATGCAATGCATTTTATTTTCCTGTAGGAGTCTACTTCGTATTCATATTCGCAGTCATATTCTACTATGGCTGTTGATTGCTGTTGAGATATTTATTAAATATATTAATTCCCATCAAATTGCCCAATTTTCTGACAATATATGTTCAGATAAAAAGATTGACATGGTATATAACTTGCTAAAATGTTATATAACGTTTTGAAACGTTATGACTTGCTGAAACATTATATAACGTTTTGGCTGTTCGTTTGGATCTTCAGTCTTAAAACAGTCATAATTTTTTATCCGTAGCTTCGATTTAAGTCATTTTTAAAGTGTTAGAAAGATCTTGATAAACTATACACTTGTTCTCAACTATTCACTTGACTTTTTCAAACTTTTCTTCTTTGATTTTTGTATTCAAGTCTCTATACAATTCTTAAAAACACGAAAACTTTGTAAAATTCATACGTTCCAAATCCAGCATAAAATTGATAAAAACTATGAATATGGAGGGTGAATGATTCTAGGCTAAAAGATTTTAGAGGCAAGAGTAGTCGTTTCTGTGTCGTGTGGATGTCACACGATCGAAATATTCAAAGGTCAAACTAGTTGATCTGTTCTAAGTTCTAACACAGTATCGCCTCACCAAGTCACCCCCACATTAAATTCAAATACAATAACCATAAACAAAAGCTAACGGTCAGCTTGTCCAACAACTTTGTCCCAATAATTTATTCGAATATATCAAGTGAAGAATAAAAAAACTAAAAGCGCACATACAGCTTTTTTATCATTTCTTTTTGTTTATTTTTATTGGTAGGCAAATCGCCTACTTAATTAGATACCCCATCTGCTTCATTAGTCATCACCTTCCCTAATAAATTAACATCTTCTCAGAACCTTCATATACTTGTATAAAACTAACGAAGTTCTCATTACTTTGGAAGCAATAGTTCAACACTTTTAGATCTTTTAAAACTTAAAAGACTTCACTCAGGAGTTTGCATATCTACAAATTCTTTCCACCAAAAGACCACAAAAGCATACAAAGATTTAAACTTTATTGAGATACAGTGTACAGAAGAAGTGGGAGATGAACATAGAGATAATTTCTTGTTTATCTTTTCTCCTTATTGGAGTTCTTTTGGGGTCTTCTTCTCCTTACGTGAGCGCGCAATCGGACTCTTGTACTTCGACTCTTCCTACCACTGTCACTGATCTGATTCCATTTAAAACCAGTTCATTGAATTGCACCAATGCATGGAGCTCACAAAATTTCATCCTCAGGGTATATATTTTTTTATGTTTCCTTAATCTTGACAATATTTGTTTTCCATATTTTGTTTTGAAGATTTATCTGAATCAAAACTGTGACCTTTAATACCAGTATAAAGCAATACCAGTACTAATTTATTTCCTGGATGTGACCTTCTTTTTTTCCTTGAAGTCTTTTTTTTTTAGAACTGTGACCTTTAATACCAGTATAAAGCATACCAGCAGTAAATCATTTCCTGGAGGTGATCTTCTTTTTTCCTTCTAATTTTTCTTTCTTGCAAAAGGGTAGTGCTTGGGAAGTAGTTTACTTCTCTAAAGTTTCAAATAATGAGGATTTGAAGATTTTTAAATTTAGTTCAGAAAGCCTACTAATGATCTAACCTGCCAATTTGTTTTCTTAGTTTGGAGAAACTGCCCCAAACACATGGAGTTTTGTTCTGTCAGCCCCTGACAGAGGGACTTACGTCTCAGTCGGCTTCTCCGATAAGGGTAGAATGCAGGGGAGCAGCGTCATGGCCGGTTGGATGTCATCCAATGGTGGTCCCGGCGTAATTAAACAATATTACCTTGGTGGATATAGCTCAGGCAACTGTCAACCTGACCAAGGAAGCCTTCCTCTGGTGTCAAATACGTCAGTAATTGTTTCACGATCATCACAGCTTTATCTTGCTTTCCAGTTGAACACTGCACAACCTCAGTGGCCGCATTTGATTTACGCGGTTGGACCGTCGGGCAACTTGCCCTCGAATAATTATCTGCCTGAACATTCTAGCAAGGCATCGTCTTCTATCAACTATGCAGCAGGTAGGTGATGGAAAGAGGGCACCTCATATTTCACATAGCACTTAATTGACAGTTGTACACAATATAAGATGCAGAGAAGCAAACCTCAATTTCAAATATCTCCACCCCCAATTGACAAGTTAATCCCTAAAAAGTTTTCATCCATAGGTGAGGTCAGAACAATTTTACCAAAGTGTGAGCAAAGGTATCAAGTATTATTTTTGTTAGAGCAACTGGTTTTCTTGATCCGGAGAAAAACTATAGAGAAACTAACAGAAAATGAAATCTGAAGCAAATAGCTTAGAAACCAGAATAAAAGAACTTTTTTTATTGACCATATTATTTTTATGCCAATAGGTTCGGCTTCTGGGGCTGGCAGTGGATCATCATTCGACAAGGCCAGATGGCACGGTTTCCTGGCAGGACTGGGCTGGGGCATACTCATGCCCATAGGAATCATGATGGCAAGATATTTCAAGAAATATGATCCATTCTGGTTCTATGCGCACATCTCCATCCAAGGAACCGGATTTGTACTCGGCCTAGTTGGAATAATTATCGGGTTTAGCCTGGAGGATGATGATGGATTGAACAATATTGATATCCACAAGGCCATTGGGGTTATCATCCTTGTCTTTGGAGCTCTTCAGGTACTTCTTTTTCTGAAAAGAAAGAGTACTGATTCTAATAATTTAATGAGTTGAATTCGAAAGAAAATTTTATAAGTTCCTATCAAATTCAAAAGATGTAATTAAGTTATAATATAAATAGGCAACCGTCACAACTGAAACATATTTTGAGAGTAATTCTTGGAATTCTAAACATGTTTATGCAGGAACTAAATAATTTTTTTATCACATTCCTTGATTATAGGTCAAGGCATTCTTCATCAGACCTATCAAGACATCGAAGATCAGGAGGTACTGGAACTGGTACCACCACAATGTCGGCCGTGTGGCTGTGATCTTGGGCATGATAAATATCTTCTTAGGATTGGATATCGCAAGTGAATCAACTGGATGGAGCGTGGCTTACGGCATCTTCCTAGCAGTTTGGGGATTAGCATGCATTTTCCTTGAGGTTAAGCTATGGATGGCTAATCGTGATTTGTAGGCACTTAGGTGCTAGAGGATTAGATATTCTTACGTCTCTGCTTCATTTTTCGCATATATTTTCGTGTTGATCTTTTATATTTACATTTATTTTCGGGTTTTTCCCCTGTTGTGGAGACCATACCTGGCTGCTATTGTATTCATTTCTTATATATGAGGATGGGATTTTTGTAGTTTTTGTATGATTCTCCATTTCTCCTCCCCACTTATGCAGTAGTATAGATAGTTCCTTGTATGATTCATGCCGACAAAGATCCATATGCACAGCCTTGTGTACTGAAAGGGTACAACAGAGAAAACAAAGGACAGACAACCAATTATTATCAGAAGTCAGAACTGAAAACAAAACTACAACTGTGTGATCACCTAAAGCAAAAACTTGTAACTTGCTTTTAGGACGCAGTCACAGCGTCCCACGTTTGACCTCCATTACCTTGACTGACAGGTCCTACGGAATCTTAACTTTGGTGGCCCGTGGCCCTCACCATTTTTAACCCATGGGCTTTTTTAAACCATACGTTAACACGCTAAACCAATCTTGATACACTTTTAGCCCATGGATCTCGTCACGTGGGCTTTTCATGATAACCAAAACAATCAATGGCATTGGCGTGACCTGAAAGCCCAAGGGGACCAGATTCTCTGCGCCCAGTTTTTTATAAGAAGTGCAACTCTTCCGCAGAGGATTTCGTCTGGTCGATTTCTCTCAAGTCATATTTAAATCATCCATGACTAATCTAGACCGTCTATAAAATTAGACGGTTCGACTAGTATAATGTCTACAATCATGATCGTACGATATTAAATGCACGGTCCAGATCAGATAAAGCGATCCTATTGAATCGAGCAACTAACGACGACTCCACGAGGCAAACCTAAACAAATTGATTCGGACAATCCGCATTTTACCAGAAAATTCTTTTCTTTTTGCGGAAGGTTATTTAGGTTTGAATTGAAAAAAGGAAATAGACGATACATAACGAGAAAAGCAACAGTTCTGTCGGTTGAAGCGTGAAAGTGAGAATTGTGATTCGTACCAGATAACTACTGGATCTTAGAAGCTGATCTGAATCCAGAAAGAAAGCCCCGCAACTGATTTCCTTTTCGATCTTTTTTCAAGCGGAGAGATCTAGGGAACGAGGATCCTCTTTCCGAGGCGAATTTCCGATTAAGGTTCGTTAGCAAAATTGTCCAATTGCAATCAAGATATACTGGTTGACCTTCAATTTAGGTCGTGTTTCTTTGGATTTTAGCTATATTGTATGCCACTCTGATTAAACTAGCAAAATGCCGTCTTATTCTTGGTTTCTGGTAAATACTTGGTTTGAGTTCAGTTCCATTGCTGAATTTGCTGAATTCTGAAAACTTGTACTTAGGAGTATATAATTTTGGTGCTGTTATCACATGTTACCAAATTTCATGAGATGGAATTCTTTCAATCTAAACTTCAGTCCTAACTTGTACTTGGGACTTCAATGTTTGTGTTATTTAATTAATTTCCTGAAACTTTCAAATTGGTTGAAACAAAAGTACTGTAAGAAGTACTACCATATTTCAATATAGGACCCATAAAAGTACTAAAGTGTTGTGCACATACCTGTATAAGATGTACATGAGCCATTCTTGATTATACCAGCCAGGTCTTGTTCCTCAAGCTTTTGCTAATTTGTTTTTATAACATTGTCTTAGTGTGACCCATAACGTTACCAGTTTCATCTGATACTGATATAAACTACCTTTTTTCTTCACTGGGCAACTTCTCTCAAGTAAGATTGCATCTTTTTTTTCTCTTTTAAAAATATATATATATATATAATTTCTTAATGATGGATATTCGTTACATGTAGGATCATCAACTGGTGGCTTCTCAGAGAACAATCCAGGCCTCTTCAATATTTCATAATTAACAATCAAGATTTTGTTGAAATTGACAAGCAAACATGGGGAAGCCGTTGATTTATGAAATTGTGGAGAAACCTGCCAGTAGCACCATAATTGCCATATGCTCCTTGATATGGTATTATATTCAGAAAAAGAACATAAGTTATGGTGATGTGGGATTAAGCTATGATAATATAATGGATGGTCAGTATTGGAGAATAATAACCTCCAGTTTCTCCCACATTAGCATACTCCATTTAGTTTTCAACATGAGCGCCTTATGGAGCCTCGGTATAATAGAACAACTAAAGAACATTGGCCTCGGTGTGGAATTCTATCTACAATACACCCTTGTCTTGGTAGTTTTGTCAGGTCTTTTAGTTCTTGGATTTTACCATTTGCTGATTCAGAAATTCAAGCTTGAGCATTTTAAGCGAGTCACTGCTGTAGGTTATTCATGTGTTGTTTTTGGTTGGATGACCATTTTGGCAGCAAAACAACCTTCTTCAAAACTGAACCTATTTGGAGTTCTTTCTCTGCCGATTAGTTTTGCGCCGTTTGAGTCATTAATTTTTACCTCAATAATGGTGCCCCAAGCAAGCTTTATTGGACACTTGTCAGGGATAATTGTAGGATATGCTATTGCGTGGGGGTTGATTCATGGGATGAACAATTATTGGGCTGTTTCTATACTTGGGTGGATTGTGCTGCTTTTTGTATGGAGTTTGAAGAAAAGTGGGAAGATTGAGTTAGGCTTTATTGAGATAGAGCCCGTCGTCGCTGAGTCGTCGGTTGGGTTGGTGGCTGGTAGAAACTCTAGGAGTTTGCAGATGGAAGATGAGCTTCCTTTGAGAGTTGCACAAATATAGTGTTCAACAATTCTGGCGCAATATTTTGATTTATATAATTCTGTAAGTTCTATTGTCTTTCTGGCTTTTAATCAATTGCGTTGGGAAAAATAGTTCGTGTACATTCATGAATTAGATAAATTGTGGCGTTGTAATTATAAGAAATCCTCAGGCTGATTTCCTTTTTGCTCCTTGGAAAAGAAAAGTAGTAGATGTAGATGTAGATGTAGATGGACCCTACAAAACTAAATATGGCATGTTTGTTGTACCTCGAATTCGAATAATCAGGATCTACCGGTTGCCTTTTGAAGTTCAAGGCGAGGCGACTTTAAGTGTCAACGGTTCAACTCATATTTACTTTTTTAGTAGTTGGTAATGAACTAATGATAACATTGACACAAAATTCCAACCTGCTGAAATAATTCATTAATGAAAATCACCATCTAGAGAGTATAATAACGCGAACTGATACTTCCCATCAAACCTGACCTAGCCCAAACTCGTACAGACATGATTGATTACACTTCCCCTTTAACTACCACAGAGATAATTCAAGTAACCAAAAAATGTTTGTGGTTACAAGTTTTATTTCCTTCCAATTACAACATAAAAGGATAGATCTGGAACTTCAACTATACCGACTGCACACAACGCCCTTTTAAGCAACTCCAAATTTTGTGGCCTCAAAGTTCGTCCTGTGAATTATTAGAAAATATGAATTTTATTTTATTTAAAATTTCAAAGAACAATGTAAACACATAAGAATATTCTGTGTTATGAACTTACATGGTAGTCATCCATATAATCCCTATGATGGCGCTGCACGCAAAAATTCCATTTCACAAATCAGTTCATTTTTTTATTGGATTTAAAATATCTCACTTCAACAGACAATTATAAAGTTCCCCAAAACAGAATTTCCAAAAGATCCTCATTCCCACCTGAGATATTCATCTCTAAGCAATAAAGCTTACTTCAAAATAAATGGTGATAAACCATCATCATTCTTTCCCATCATGAATCAAGTGAGAGAAGGGCCATTTTTGGTAGTTTTGATAGAGCATCAGCATTGTTCAACAAACAATGTACTTGTCTGTATTTATTGAAACAAATGAGAAAAAAAGTATCTACCCGTTTGTATCTATCCTTGTGGCGGTCACGATAACGATCATGTCCCCTCTCTCTTCTCCGCCTCTCTCCATCTTCCCGTGCCCTTCTTGCTTCCTATAGTCATACACAAATCTTTTGATTTAGAGATCATGAACCCAAAAGCTATAGCATGGTGATAACTAATGCAGTGTTCTACTTGTAGGATAGGAATGTCTGAAACCAGCTAGGAGAGAAAGACCATAGTAGCCCTTTCATTAAATTAAGAACTTCCAGTCATGTTGTGAGGTTTTCTGCTGGAATGTCAATGGCTAGTTCACTTTAGACTCATTATGTAAATAAATGCATAACACCAGCTCGAGGGAAAGAACAGAACAAATAAAGATCCAGCTGTCGTCACCTGACTTGAATGATATGCAACTAAGTCAGACTACCTCTATTACTGTGGAACATAAATGACAAATTAAAATTAAATATCTTTTATTCACTAAGTATACAGTTAAATATTTTAATACAGAAAAGAAGATAACAAGGGACAATAGCTCACTTGAGAAACTAAATTTTACTCAAAAAATAAAAGATAATTTGTGGGATATTCTAACCTCATCTTCCCTAGCTTTTCTCTTCTTTTCAGCTTCTTCAAATGCTTCCTTCTCAGCCTATTATATGAACAAAAATAAGAGGAAGAGTAAAAATAAGTCTAATTTTGGACGAATAACATTTCAATGTCGAAGAAAAGGGTATGTCTAATTTTGTATTTACCTCCCTATTAGCACCCCAAGTTTCTTCTGCAACATGTTTAGCATAGTCTGGATCGTCACATATCAAAATGTTGTCAAAAACTGAACCAGCCTTTACCTATAATTAAAAGAAGGTGTTAATTTACAACAGTCTCTTAGTTATGATAAATTAACATGATAAAATATCTATATGCATCTGGAATATGTTTGGAATTAGTGCATTCACCTGCCATACTTCAATTCCAATGTATCTCAAAGGTTTTAACACATAGAGATCTGGATCATCTTCAAACTCTGTCAAAATTAAGAATTCCACAAACATTAGCATAAACTATTATTGAAAACAGTGACTATGGTAACTAAACAATATACAGACATAAAACCTGTCTATATTACATCACGACACTCACCTGGATTATCAATCCATGGGATCTTCCATTTACCCTTGTAGTTAGGATTCTTAATTTTCTGCATGTGAAATGCATACGAAACTTTATAAAACAAAAAAAGAGAATACAAAAAAAGAAATATTCTGCACATAGGAAAACCAACCTTGCGCTTCCAACGTCCTTTGTACGCGGGATTAGGCACCTTAGGAGGCCTCCATATGCCATCTTCATCTTCATCCCATGTATCAGGCTAATACAACAAAATATTATTGGATAAATCGAGTAACCTTTTAAGTATGGTTTTACAAAATAATAAATTTATAAATACTCTGCAAAACAAAAGGAATCTCGTATACCCCACTAGAAAATGGACAATAACAAATACTGCTCCTCTCCTAATTATTTTTGTTTTCTTTTTTACTTTTGTGGAGGTAAAACTTGAGGAAGGAACAACATTTTTTACTACATGCGGCAGAGACATTGAGGATATCATTTTTCTTCTTGGGGGTTTGCAGCATCTTGTTTTTGCAGGGATGTATGATATGTTTTTAACATTTTGTAGGACAAGTATAAATTGCCAAAAATGTGTGCTTATTCTGGTCCAATTAACAAAATAAAGGAACTTGATGTACCATTTTAGCCTTTGGGTCTGGTATCTCAGCTGGAATGGAGTCATATCCCTGAAGAATTAGAAGAGAAATATTCTTAATTCTTGTTTAATATAAAAAAGAAAAAAAACATAAGCTTATTATATACAAAATGAGAACCAGACCTCTGGTTTTATGTCATCTGGATCCTCAATATATTCTCTGTCATCCCAATCTTTTGGCTGTAATAAGAATTAAACTATTATAAATAAGGTACAAAGTACAAACTGTTGAAATGGATCATTAATATGAAGGTTTTAAAATATTAGTAGCCATATAAATTACAAAAAGCGAATGGGAAAAAATTCAATGGTGGCAGACAAGTCCTCCAAATTAAATTGTATTCCCCTGAAAAGTCGATCATGATTCATGAACCCATAAAGCAAAGGCTTAACCTAAATTACTCATCTTATAGAGAAAGTCCCCCACCCAAAAGAGGAAAAAAATACAAAACATAACACAAAACAAAAAAAAGGTACTCAGTCATTCGACTTTAAAAAAGAATTGAGAAGGACGCTTACCTTAGGCAACCATAGAGCAAAATAAGAACAGATTCATGATATTTCCTTAGTTCTTTGAAAAAAAAAAAGAACGCATGATATTCATTTGAAAATGAAAAAGAAAACAAAGTTACAAAATTTATAACCTTCTTGGCATTAACAGCTTTAATCTTTCGAGGGGGTAGAATGTCCCAGTCGGTGTACATGCTTCCAGAGTCTCTCTCTCTATTATCAACCAAAACACTGTAAGATGCATCTGGCCTCAGTATGAATGTGTAAACATGTGTCAGCTTGTCATTCTCACACTGTAGGTCTTTCTTCAACGGGTAGTTCTGCCCCTGGTAGGAGAGGATGACATGGAGCTTTTTTGTCTGGGTCCCACATAAGTCAGGCCCAAACATAAAACTGCCAACAGGAGTTTAAACTTCAATAAATAAAAACACAGAAGTTTTCATAGAGTTTTTACTTTTGAACAAAAGGATTGGCAACTAAGAATTTGGTTAAATGTTTTGGTTCTGCTTTTCAATTTTTGTTTAATGTTCCTTTTAGTAATTCACAACAGTTTGACTGCTGCCAATTAGTTGTAATTTATGACAATGAATTTTACTAAAGTAGGACCAAGTAATTAAAATATTGCACCAATATATTCATTTGTCATTTTGATGTACCAGAAAATGTGTAATCTACCACCTTGACTTTCCATATACCATTTACATTTATCCATGTAGAGTCTCTGCATGTAATTTCGAAGTCCTCATTTTACTTCTCTTATATCATCAGGGACTCTAGTATGATCATTGATTGAATGACAAAACAAAAAAGAAGGAACACCTGTAGGGAGTATCACCACCAAATTTCTTCTGGTTGACATAGCCAGAAAGAAGCTTGATGTAGCCCCCGCCACACTCGATATCTTGTTCAAACTTTATTGAATACTGCACTACTAAGGTTCGGTTTTTGTTGCTAAACTCAGGAAATTTTGCTGATATGGCAAAATGTCTGGCATCTGTAGTTGTCTGGATACCTGGACCATATTAAATTGCAATCA
>CAXKVX010004322.1:0-33328 GCA_964058865.1 Eleocharis quinqueflora
AGGAAAAAAAAAAGAAAAAGAGAGAAGAAATAGTATGAAGAAAATTCGTTGCGCCTTTTGTCTCCCACGATTGATGTTTCCTTGGTGAAATAATTAGCACATATATAAGATAATAAGAACCAAAGCCGACTTGAAATTTGAGAAGGAAAAACAAAACAAAAAAAATCAAATGTCCTTTCTAGAACAAAGATAGAACTGATTTTCATAGTTTATACAGTGAAATGTGACCTAAATTTTGTTGCCTAGTAACATTGGTGCATGTCACGTTCAACTCAACGTACTTGACTCTTTCGCACATATATAGATAATAAATAAATTAATTGAAAATGAAAATAGAAAGATTTCGCGGCGGCTGTTGAATTAGTCTATGATCAACTCCAAATAAATTGTTATAATATTTCAACTTATATCCATTTTAGGGTTCTTGATATATATATACTAGTAATCGCACTCGTGCACAACAATGAAAGAAAATAATAGAGAAAAAATCATCCGCATATTAATACATATTAATAAATCACAATTTTATATTAAAAATATATACTATAAAGATATATATAATACATAAGTTATTATATAAAAAATGAATGAGTTGCCTAGTGGTTAAGTGCTTGGGAGGTATTAGACTTGACGTAGATTCAAACTCCATTGCCTACATTATTTTCAACGAATTTTTACTTTAATCACAAGTTCAATGGATCTTCTGTGGCGAATCCCTGAGAATAGTTGTGTTGAAGTTCAACACAATCATTTTCAGGAATTTCGTTTGTAGTGCTTCTCAAGCACCACTAGGCTACTCATCCATTTTTGATATAATAACTTATGTATTATATATATCCTTATAATACATATTTTTAATATAAAACTATAATTTTTTAATATGTATTAAAATACAGATGATTTTTCGTCTATATTATTTTCTCTCGTTGCTGTGCACGAATACGATTATATAGAGAGAGAGATAGGCTAGGGTGCTCCTTGGAGCACCAAACCGCTCGTGCTCCACATCCAATACGAATATGATCCGAACCGTTGAATATGATCTACATATTGAAATCTACTTAGAGATTGAATTTTACATTTTTTAAAATTGGATTCGTCCAGTCCGTATCAATGAACGTACCGATCTTCGTTTTCAGTCGAGCGCTGAGTCATTTATATGCATAATATCAAACACAACAAGCATCATAACAAAAACAACATGCAAACTGAACCAAATGAACCCGTCCTTTCGAAGTCGATGACGATATCGATTGCGAGATCGCCATTTCAGCTTTCTATTTGAAATTGCCAAATATAAAAATTGCGTTTCCAACTTTCCATCATCAGTGTAATGTTTAGCTCATTTGATTCACATCTCATTCACTTTTCTTCTATTGGCCGTTCCAAATCTCTAACAAAACGCGCCTTTGATTATTGAATAATTCACACCTAGTTATTGTCAAATTATTTCTCGATTGTGTAAACTGTAAAGTACACTGACAGTTCATTTATTTTGTGAAAAAGTTAGCCAAAAAATAGTGGATGGTGTTTTGGAGGTGAAAACATGGAATTCAAGTTTTACGCGTAATACTCGAACTGCTACAGTAATTAAGAATGATTAGATTTCATGATTCATTGCTGTTTTTATAGTAATTGCTACAGTACTGCTACAATATCAGTGTGTAAAAACTGATTATTTCTGTATCTGTATTCTCTGAAATTGTTAGTAATTAAGAATGATTAGATTTCATGATTCATTGCTGTCTTTATAGTAATTGCTACAGTACTGCTATAGTATCAGTGTGTAAAAACTGATTATTTTTGTATCTGTATTCTCTGAAATTGTTAGTAATTAAGAATGATTAGATTTCATGATTCATTGCTGTTTTTATAGTAATTGCTACAGTACTGCTACAGTATCAGTGTGTAAAAACTGATTATTTCTTATTTGAAAATTACTAACAATTTCAGAGAATACAGATTAAAAAACATGGGAGATGAATACAATATTCCTTTGATTCTAACGTGCTTATTGTGAAAGTTTACTGTAGCAGCGTGTTTAACATAATTTTAGTGGTCGCCATTTCCATGCAATTGTAAATAAAAAGCTCAAGTAGATTAATATTTTACATTTTTTCCCCCTTTTATATAGCTCTTTCCTTAAGTTACGACGATTAAAGCCGCCTGATAATATATAAATAAATATATATTTTTTTGTCTTACATCGGAGGGCCTATTAAGTATAATAGCTTGATTTATATAATAGAAAAATGTAAATTAATAAGAAAGAATTATGATGACACGGATCCGACGTGTTATTTGAATTTTTTAATAAAAAAAATAGCATAGAACTATAGATGATTTATTGACTTGATCTGAAAAATATAGTTTGATTTATACAAAATAAATAAATAAATAAACAAACAAACAAACAAACAAATAAGAAACATTTGTTAACTATTTGATGACACAGATCCGACGTGTTATTGAAATTATTTATTTAAAAAAATAGCATATAAATATGAGTTAATATATCATCCCTCACTTTCTGTCCTCCTCTCGCGTCCCCCGCTACGCGACAAACAGTTACGTGATACAATATAAAGACTTGTAACATTTAATATAAAGACTTTCATGTTAAAATGGAGACTGCCAAATAAAGTATTATGCGTACATTCCCTGAGAAATAAAGACTGCTAAAAGTATAAAGACTTCGAATGTTAATTATAAAGACTTCCATGATACAATATTCATTGCAGTATATAATTAACAAGAAAATTACAAATAAATACTTCATGTCTTGAAAAATGAAAATTTGACACTCAATATTTATTATAATGAATCCAGTCCAATAGTATAAAGACTACTACATTTGAGTATAAAGACTTGCATTCAGTATTTAAAGACTATTACATTTGTCGTATATGGGGGACCGTGTAAGAAAAGCTTGTAAGGGAGAACAGTTAGTCGCTTCCGATAAATATATAATGATAGAACTATATATAGATGATTGATTGACTTGATCTGAGATGGTAGTTTATAGTTTACTTATCACAAACAGTTGATATATAATTTCATAGGAATGGCACGTTAAATAAACAAAACCAATTAAATTTGTAGTTTAATTATTGTTTGATTTGTGAGTTGTGACCCATTAGATTATTTTGTCAAACAAATAATACAATGCTTAAGTAATCATTTGACCTATAAAGTAGCATTTGAAATATATTTGTCCTACTAATATTCTAAAATCGTTTGAAATATGTACACGGACCTAGTATCTAGATATAATATTGTATTGTATTTTTTTAAGAATAATATTTCGTAAATATCACATTTGATATCAACTATTGATATCGATTTTATTATGCATTTTTATTTGAATTATCATACACATTATTTGAGTTATTATGCATGTTATATCATAATAATTATTTAAGTACATAAATTAACATGTATAATTATTTCATTATAAAAAATAACATGCATGATAACTCAAATAATGTGTCTGATAACTCAACTAAATGTGCATAATAAAATCGACAACATGTATAATGATTTCATTACAAAAAAATAACATGCATAATGACTCAAATAATATGCAGTATAATTCAACTAAAGATACATAATAAAATCGATATCAATAGTTGATATCAAATATGATATCTACGTATCAGCTCTCATATTCGAAAACCGTTTGAAATATGTAAACGGACCTAGTACCTAGATATAATATTGTATTGTATTCTTTTAATTGTGGTTGTTTACACAAAATCATCAATTTATTTCAGTTGCTACACAAATAATATCGTTCGCATCAAACTAGCACGCCTTGATAAATTTCAATTTCAGCTGTCTTAATCGTTTTGATATAAGCAAAAATTCAATTGTCATAATGATTTTGATGTAAGCAAAATTTCCTTTTTTTTTAAACTAATTTTCCAATCCTTCATTACATGGAATGATGCAAAACAACTATACATGCAATCTCTTTCAAGGTACTTGGATTTGGTAATTTTGGAAGTTATTTATTTTTTTCTATCCTTTTTTTCTAGCAGATAATACATTTTTTTCTTTACAAATTTTTTTAAAAAGAATAAGAAAGATGGGATTGAGAGTTCGAAAATAGAAAAGATCGATGTTAATAATATCGATCAAAAAGAAAAAGTCGAATGCACAATATCGACAATATTGTGCATTAACACCTTTCATTCATTCCATTTTTGCTTTGGTTCTGTACGGGTGATTTTTAATTTATAAAAATATATTAATAATTTAATTGAGTGGGGTTATATTTAGGTAAATTTTTGTAACAACTTTAGTTACGATCGTAATTAGTTTTTTTACCATCGCAAGTCATAGAGTTGTATATATTCAAATCTACTTTCATTGAGTCAAGTTTAATTTGCGATCGAAGAAACGAGCGATTCAAAATTGAATTTGACGCAAACTCGTGATAAAAAATTACTAACTAAGACATAAGTTGAAGATGAAGTCAGATTTGAGATGCACATTCCGACGATAACAAATCATATGCAATGGAAGTAGACTCGAATATCTATAAATTGATGACTTGCGAAAATAAATAAAATTAATTACAGTTTCGACGAGTGTAGTCGAAGATTGTAAAAAAAATACTAAGTATGATAAGTATTTTTTCTACAAACCTCTACTATGTTCGTGGGTACTTTAATCAGATTTTCTTACCGTTGCAAGTCATCAAGTAATAGATATTCGAGTTTACTTCCATCGCATTGAGTCTGATTTGCAATCCGAGAATCGAACAATTCAAAATTTATTCTGACGCAAACTCGTGATAAAAAAATACTAATTAAAACATAAGTTGAAGATGAAGTCAAATTTGATATGTACATTCTTTCGACCGCAAATTAGATACGACAGAGTGAAAGAAGAGTCGAATATCTACAGCTCGATGACTTGTAACATCAAAAAATACTAATTACAGCTCCGATGAATGCAATTGAAATTGTTACAAAAATTTACCTAAATGTGATCAAATTATTTATAGTTTTATTAATAAAAATAGAAGTGGAAAGCCAAAACCCAAAAGACATGGGGATAGCCAATGCTTATAATGCACAGTATTGAACTATTGGCAATATCATATTTTTTATTTTTTATTTTTTTGATCGGTGTTGACAACTTTCATCTTTTCAAAAGCCAGTGTTTCAAATGCCAGACTTTTTATTTTTCAAATTCCGAAGCCGTCTTTCTATAATTCTATATATAATTTACTTATTAAATTTGTAATATTAAAAGGAAAATTAAAATAGATCTTATTAAAAAAAGGTCCCACATGATCCGAATCCACCAACCAAGCATGCAACAACGTTATCTCTGATACGGCTCCTACAAAGAACCACGTCATTCCCTCATGAAATGCTGGGCCCACTTTGCCACGTGGAGTATTGTCATGTCGTTTGTACGAATTACCTACACCGGGGCCCATGTGGTGCATCCCTACAGTCTACAGACATCATTGTGGCCGAATCGGATCTGGTGTTGCGCAGAACGGTGTAACACAACATCAGAATCATCCGATTTTCACTAGTTATATCAAAATTCATGTCAACATATAAATGATTTCTAATTTTCATTGCTGACGGTCGATCGCGAGCTGACGGTCGATTCAGACTGTCCATTTGCTGTAGCGCGGTACTGTACTACAACGGATTCGAGTCCCATCGTGACGTGGCATCATAATTTGATGTGATGAAGAGAACATTTGTTTCTATTTTTTAATATTGATATTTTGATAAAGTTTATCATATCGGCTTTTATAAAGATGTAAGTAGGTTACATAAATTTGATGTCATTAAATACATCACATATTCGGTATTCCCATCCCATTTTATAAATATAGTACTGATGTGTGGAAATGGAATGCACACAATTTATATGCTCAATCCTTGTCAAGGAGGAGAACACACATTTTGCATTTGTTATTAATTAGCTAAATCCGGAATAAAATACTATCTTTCAACAAAACATCTCCATTGACCATTAGTAGATCTTTTACAAATGGATATATGGACTGAATCGCAAATTTAAAGAATGAAGGGGTCCACATGTATAAGTCGCCATCAATGGAGGAAGCAATGTATTTTGTTTTTATGAAAGAAGCAATGTATCAGTGTTTGCCAACTTCCTGACAGGTACCACACCAACCGTACAACTGGATAACTCCATTATTACTCTGCTTTTGTTGGGTTCCTGACAGGCCCCAGTTCGCCGTGCCTAAACGTGCCGTGTCTTAATCATGCCGTGCCTAAACGTGCCGTATCTTAATCGTGTCGTGTCTAATCGTGACGTATTTATTCGTGCCGTGTTGCTTCAGCACGGCGCGCATTATTCGTGCCGAATATATAAAAAAACTAAAAAATAGATAATTTTTTTACAAAAACATAAAATCTGAAAAAAAAATTCGATGCTAGTGTTGTCCTTGACAGTTGGCACTTGACACTACGTTAGTTGAATGAATTTAGAACTCCTGCTGGAAAATTTCAAAAAAATTTGAACTTCTGTGCCTATCTGTGCCTACCCGTGTCATCGTGACTAGACATGTTCTCGTGTCGTGTCGTGTTTTCGTGCCGTGCCTCTCCTCGTAAACGTTTTGTGCCGTGCCCTACAGTAGAAAACCTAAGCACGACACGCTTAAGACACGACACGTAAACAGTACCTTTCGTGTTCCTTGCCGTGTCCTTATCGTGCCGTATCGTTCCGTGCCGTTTTCAGACACGGTTTTGAGAACTCAGGGAAATAGTATATCTGCAGATATATACTCCCTGTTTCATTAAAAGATAATAATTCAGAACTGAATATTTGTTGGATCCGCAAAAATAAGTAAATAACAGATTAAAAGTAATCACAACAAAATTTTGATACAAGTTTATAAGACATGCAATATTTATGACAAAATAATCATAAATTGCCCATGTATGTTTTTTTATATTTTTTTTGTTCGTTTCAGTGCTCTAAAGTGCTAATTTATCATTATTATATTTCGACTGATATATTACCAAAACATTCAAAACAGTCAATATTTTCATCAAACATTAAAATAGTTTATATTTACATAAAACATGAAAATTTTGATACAAGTTTATAAGACATTCAATTAAGCTTTGAATTAAGAAAGCATAAGAGAAGCATATACTAGCTCTTTATTTTTTATTAAAAGGTTTATAATAGCTATTGAAAAAATATACAAGGACTGTCTTGTTTTAATGGAGGAGATATTTTGGTTCTATAATGCAAATATTTGCTCAAGTTTTCATGGATATGTCGGCAAATAGATTGTACTATAATTACCTATCATTTTAAATTGTTGATGGAAAAGGACAAAAAAGTAAATTAGGAGAATCTTTTCACATTCCAATTAACTAGTATACCCACTAAGGGTAATATTGTAAAATGCAGACAATAAAAAAGATTGAAAGGTTTGTTTATTACTTTGCTTTCAATTTCTGTTTGGTTAGGTCGTTGAAAGGTCATATATTAGAAGCAAAAGAGAAATTAGAGAGCAATGATTTATTGACAAAAAGAAGAAGATGCTATGGACCTACGGTTTATTCCTTTTGACAGTAATATTGAAAAGGATAGAAAATATACTATCTTTTTTATTATTATATATATATTATCCATGCCTGATGCCTAGTAGCGGTATCAATATAAGTTACTAGCTCTGTTTAAGTGAATGTTTTATATTTTATGGAAGAGGAGTGATAACAATTAAGATAATGTTGCGCAGATATCATATTTGATATCGATGTTATTATGCACATTATTTGAGTTATTATGCATGATATTTCATATTATGTACATTCGATGTTATTATGTACATTTGTTAACAAAATAATGTGAATAATAACTGAAATAAAATACATAGCTATTTCAGTAAGAAAAATAACATGCATAACTATTTCAGTACAAAAAATAACATGCATAATAACTCATATAATGTGCATAATAATATCGGTATCGATAGTCGGTATCAAATGTGATATCTACGTATCAACTCCCCTAACAATTAACAACACTCGGTATTTGCACTTCGTACATGAATCTAAAATTTCTTTATTTTAAATAGATTTTTTATATATTTATAAAAAATATAAAAATGTTTATATATAGCAAAATATGATCACTTTGATCGAATATGTCACACCCCAAAAATAATAATTATCTAAGGTGTTAATCCTGCCACGAGTACTTGATTTCAAGTACACGAAAGGCTTAATTAATTACCAGGAAATAGATATTTAGATTATCTTATTATACTTAATTTTAAGGAAAAACACACACATTTAACACACAATACATGATCATCCAACAAATATATATATATATATATATATAGGAATAGGCTATCGTGCACTATAGTGCCAAGGCTCTTTTGGCATTAGACTCTTCTTAACCGTTTGATTTAAAACTTTCTAGCCATTCATTTGGGTGCCTTCTTAATATTACGAACGTAATGGTACTATTCCCCCTCTGGGTACTTTTCCCCCTTTATCGCCTATACTAAGTACACATCTCCCAAACTTCAAGCTTTTCAAGTTTCACTTACCCCTTTCGTCATTCCTTTATGACCGTTCCCTCCCTGTTTTCCTAGAAATTATGAAAGAATTTAGAAAGCCATTACTAACCAGAAGTCAAGAGTAATAAACGTAGCTCTGATACCAAACGGAGATCATCTTTGATTTTATTTAACTGGAAGAAGTAAGCTCTCAGATGATTTCTGATGTGCTTGCAACTTCATAAGATGTTACAATATATAGACTTGAGATAGGATCTCTATTATTGCACCGGGTGCGCATTGGGCCCCATCGTCATGCAAATAAAGAGGTATCAACTAACTCTTGTCTTCCACTCAAAATAAAAAGATGCGTCGGCACACAAGACGACATCTTAAAATAAAGAAAAAGCAAAACCACTCAGAATAAAGTAGATGCTCCAGCACACTAAGGAGTCATCTCAAAAGAAAAAGAGGAACTTTAATAAAGCAGCCTTTAGAAGTGGGTTTCTCTGTAGCTCTCTATCAGTGTGTCGTGGCATTGGATGAGTGTCTGTATGCTAGCATCCACCCTTCCTAACATGTCACTCGCCCAATTGTCTTTTGTTGCTATTGACTCAAGCCTTGTTTTCTGGAGATACTTCATGGCAATAAGTATTTCTACTTGTATGCAAGTTTTACAGGCTTGTTCTTTGTACAGATCGGATAATCTGCTAGTCATAGCGTTTTCTTCTTCAATGCTTCTTGGGTAACATACAAATGTGTCTTCTGTTGTATGCGAGTATCGGGCTAATGGAGCATTTTGCCCACACAGTGCTTCCCAAGCTTCTGCTTTGTTAAATGCTTCACTGACCCTTCGTGGTTCACTTATTATGATTCTCCTGAGTCCTTCCATTTTCCTGTAAAAACTAAAAAAATAAGATAACACACTTATTAGATAAATGTGATGGTTTGTTTCTGCGGTCCACCACTTCCGCAATCAAAACATTCAATTTCTTTCTAATAGAAAAGAAATCTTTTCTATTAGTTGGCACAAGTTTATGAAAACTTCCTTGTTTGGTGCCTGGGTTACTTCCCCAATTACTTCTTCAAGATTTTTCAGACATGCGTTAGTTATTTCACTGCTTCTGGTATAAACCATATTAGCAGTTAATCTTGAAAGTGCATCAGCGAGTACGTTTAGTTTGCCATCAATGTGCTCAAAATTGACTTGTACTCCTGTAACAGTTATAAAATCAACAAAGTTAATCCATCTGACTCTAGACGGTTTGTTCTGCGCTGATTTGTTGTAGAAGCTGATGATAGCTTGACAGTCTGTTCTAAGGGTTATTTCTTGTTGATCAAGATAGTGAATCTTGAGGGCTTTCATCGTCTCCATACATGCATAGATTTCAGCGTCTATTGTCGATTTTATTACGGAGAATTTCCCACTGGCATAAGCACAAACCCGTTCTGTATTCCTGGGATCATTCTTCTTCTTCTTCCACTTACAAACACCGCCCCATCCTTCCATACACCCATCTGTTTCAAGAACAATATAGGATCCAGGAGGTGGTAATTCAAGATCAGGAAGATTTTGTACCAGCTCTTTTATCTTGCTGATGAGCTGATAATCAGAGGGTTTTAGCCTCTTGTCTCCATGAGGACTTGTTTTAGAGTATAATGGCCCAAGGAGAGTTCCCAGATTAGGAATGTAGCTTCTCGCATAGTTCAGTATTCCCAGCCAGGATCTGAGCCCAGCTTTCTCCTTCATCTTTTCGTTGTCAAACTGAACTATTTTCTTGATTATATGGGGCTGAAGTTTGATCTTACTTTCACCGATTACTGCCCCAAGGAATTCAATCTCCTTTACCGCGATTTTCATCTTAGTAGGAGATAGCACCAGTCCCCATTTTTCACATATCTCCAACATTTTACTCAGATGTGTTGCGTGTTGTTCTTCTGTTTCTGAGAAAATGAGGATATCATCAATGTAAACTGCTATAAAATCCTCTGTACCTCTAAAGCAGTTGTCCATCTTCCTTTGAAATACCGCTGGTGCATTTTTCAAGCCAAATGGCATGACTAGCCATTCATAGAGTCCCCCAGGTACCACAAATGCCGTCCAGGGTATTGACTCTGGATCCATGGCAACTTGATGAAATCCGCTTTTTAGGTCGAATTTCGAGAATATCTTGCTGTTGCCAATCTTCTTCAGGATGGTGTTAATGCCTGGTAGACTGTACTGGTCTTTGTGTGTGTTGTCATTGAGGGTGCGGTAATTAAAGACCATCCGCTCCTTCCCTTTGACTTTTTTCTTTGTAACCGGGTCTATGGTTGTACCTGAATTTACCATTATGGCCATGGTTCTATGCCTGCTTGTGCTTGATTAGATTACCCCAATTTTCAGTAACGCTTGCACATGCCTGTCAAATTGTTCCTTCATAGCCGGGGTAACATGCTTTAAGGGTTTGTCTTGTATTGTGATATCTGAGTTTATGATATCCAGTTTGCATGTTACTTGATTTTCCGCCCAGTGTTTAACCGGGTTATCACCAATATAGCCCTGCTCCCTCAGTCTTCTTAGCAAGTCTCTGAATTTATTCTTGAACCATGGTGACTCATCACCACAGTTATAGGCAACGGCTTCTTTGACCTCTATGTATTCAAGCTCAGATAGGTCAAGTTCTTCCACTGCTGCCTGAGAAATGATCTCAGCATCTGCCCTGGTGGTTATTGTTGTTACATTTTTGTAAAATGTAACCATCTGCCTTTCGATTCTCAGTCCACCTTGCATTGCTCTGATGAGATTGCATCCAATTAGCATTTGGACACCTCCTTCCTTGCCCATCGGGAATGCATATGTAAATGGGATTCTGAATTTGTTGTCTTCAATAGACATCTGCCCATTCTTCAGTTTCAGGTTTGTGATTTGCTGAGAGTTTACCCCATTTATCTGTATAGGGTATAGACTTGGCTCCAAAGCCTCAGGGGGTATAAATTCTTGGTTTACACAGCACACCGTAGCGCCTGTATCTAATATCGCCTGAATTTTAAAAGGATTTACCCCTGGTATTTCTATCTGCAGTTCAATGTTGTACAACCTGTTGATTACCCTTCTTCCTTTTCTAGGATCTGGGACTGCAGTATTTATCTCGTCATCGGAGAGTTTATTGGCCATCTCTTTTATTATAAGGTTCTGATTTGGATTGGCCTTCTTGGGAAATGCCACATTTGGTGGGGATTCATCACTATCATCTGAATCGATTTCTACTTCTCCCACCACCTTACGCTTGCCTTTTATATCCATCTTGGTCATGTCTGCTACTAGCTCATTCTCCAACAATTGATCCTTCAATCTTGCGTTTTCGGTTAGGAGATACTGGATATAGCTTAAAAGCTCATTGATAAGCTCATCCTTGCTATCATAAGAACTTAGATTTTGTATCCTTATCATGATTTTTCTTCCTAATACAAACCTTGAACACATGGGACACACAGTCATCTTGCATTTTGCACAGTGCGCCCTCATTTTGCTATTCGTCGTCTCTAGACAACAGTTACACCTTTCGCAACCTCGTGGTATTTCACCATTATCCTCCCATGAATGTTCACAATTCCTCATTTCAGTAGGTAGGTTTGGTTGCTTTCGCCATGATGGCGTTTCTTCTTGGAGCATAAAGATTGATTCAAACAGTGTATCTCCAAGTTCCATGATAACTGTTCTTGCGTTGCCAACCTCACCCTCCGAAAGTGAGCATATAGCGTCACTATCCGGTTCGTTTTGGTCAACAGACAAGATATCCCAGTCATAATCTAGGTCAAGGTTCTCAACAATTGCAGCCCTTGCAATGTTGCCTTGTTTTCTTCTGCAGTCTCTGGCGAAGTGACCTTCTTCACCACAAATAAAGCATTTGCATTTTCTCACCTTGTCCGCGTTCTTTCTCTTGAATACTCTTATGTGAGATTCATGTGGTTTTCCGCGATAGGTTTTTGCTTTTCTGATCCCATATTTCTTATTCTTCTGGTAGTAGCCTGGAATTGGGATTTTGCTACAAAAGGATAGATCTTTCAAACTTCTTTGTAGCGCTGCTCTCTTGCATGATTCTGCCAGGTACTGGTATGAAAAGTTAATTCTTGGCAGTACTCCGACAGTGCTCCCCGGGTACTTCTCCATGTACGCTCTTTCTAATTCTTTTCCGATTAGAGGGGGCATCTTTCTGAAAAATTTCTCAGAGAGCTCAGGACTAATATACATACGTCCTGACTTGGCTGCTAGGACCTTATAATCATTCATGTAGTCAAATAGGTCCTTCATGTTATTGCATGCTAATCTCTCAAGATCATTGTATGCTTGATCTTGCTCTACTGTCGAACCCTGGTAAGGGTCCTCAAGTAGGATTATCCTTCTAACCTGGGAAATAACATTCTGTGGATCATCGGCAATATTCACCAATTCTTCATATTCTTGGGGATACGTCATTCGCCATTGTATCCACGTCTTTTTCTCTACCTCTCCCAGTAGATTCTCAATGTAAATGACCTTGCTTTTATTATCAACCCAGTTTCTTTCGTTAACAAGGTTTAGGGTGATTGACTCCCACCTGGAAATCACATCACTGTACTGCCCTATATCCTCAGGCAATACGAGCATAGCGCCTTGGTTTGCTTGCGCTGAAGGAAGGTTGAACCTTTCGTTGCTTTGTTGTGCAAACCCTCCTTTGAATCTATTAACTCTAGCTCTTATTTCTGGGACATCGAGTTGTTGATGGTTTTGTCTTAGACTCCCTGGTGGGTACATTGGGGGTCCCATCATTGGCTCTTGCGGTCTGCTAGGTCCAGTTGTTGTGGATTGGGTTGAAAGAATTGTTTCAATTTTTGAATTCAGGTTTTTGAGCAATGGATATTCCATCGCTGCTAGAATGATTTCGGTTTTGACTTCCTCCCTTCCATCCTTCTGAGAGAATGGGTTTACCCATTCTTCTTCACTGGAATCATTGTATTCATCCCAGATTGGTCCGGCATCTTCTTCAGCCGACTGCTTTTCTCTAGGTAATGCTGCCAATAATTGCAACATCTCGAGTTCATCATTATCTTCATCTTCATCATGTGACTCGTGCCAGTCACAAAACATCATTAGGACTGATTCCTCACCTAGGACCTCTTCATCAGCTTGGCCTATTATCACTTCTTCTGGCGGCGCGGTTGATGAATATCCGCCAAATCTTACTGCCAAGGACCCATCAGTTCTGGTCCTTATCCTTGCTATCTGAGGATTCTGTACGGCTGGTGCTGTTGCTGGCCGTATTATCCATTGCCTGCCTCTTAGCTCCTCAGTTGACCTCATCTGGCCTGGAATTGCTCGAATCCCTCTACTTGCCAGGTGTTCTGCCACTCTCTCCACATTGTATCTGAAGTTTGTGTGGCTTGTATTTGATAGCCTTCCTATCAACGACCTTGAGAGCAGTAAATTACTCTCTCCTCCTTGCCATCCATCGTAGCCATGAGTCTGTATAACGACTTGGATGTGGTTGTTGAAATCATGAACACTTAAGGTCATGTCTGGCGCTGTATACGCCAGTTGCGTACCGCCTGTCAGGTCTATTTCCATAGAACTGATTATGGCCCGATCATCAGACCATCTTGTGTCTCTTAAAACTACTAGGGCGTTTACCCCAGCGTTTCTCCTGTGGAGTGCATATAGTCTTATCATCACAAGACCTATATGCAGATGCTGCAACCCTTCTTGTACCAACTGATTGTAGCTTTGTTGCGAGATAAATGGTAGCTCCACCTGAGCTCCATCTGTAACTAATACTCTTTCATCTGAGTAGTGTTGGTATACTCGATGATTTCGTTCAGACCATCCAGCCTGGTATAAGGTCTCAGCTGGAACTTGTTGAGCCCTTCTGTACTGTGAATGGTTGAGCTCAACGTCTGGATTTAGTTGGGACTCCAGGCTCCTTCTGTAATGCCTTCTTCCCGGCATTCTTCTCTGCGCTTCAAACGCTATGCAGCTTCCTAGCCTGTAGCCTCTTATCTGGTCTTCGATTGTAGGGTTTTGGTTGTTATCTCTGCCAGATATGCTTGGTCTGCTCACCGTTTCAGTTCTTGTTTGACTCATTTTTGATTTTTAACTGAGTCAAATATTTCCTTCGGGTTTTTGAATACAAAGAACTGACCGGTTGGTTTCTTGACCCTTTTCTCACTGGGTTCTCCAAGGCTAAGTTTATGTAAGCCCTTTTGGAGTTCGTTTATGGACTGCGTAAGATCTTCTGTTTCAGGGACTTTGGTTTTTGCTGCCTCTAGTCTCCTGATTGCGGTTTTGCAGTCTTCAAGGTCTTCCTTGATTTTGACCAGCAGTTGGATAATTGTATTGTTCTGTTTAATCAATGCTGTTGTGGCTCCTTTCGCAAATTCGGCTTGTTTCAGAAAGCCGCTTGCGGGTTCTTCAATCGTCTCGGTTGCCTTTAGAGCTTCTAGATAGATTGAACTTCTAGCGGTATTACGCCAGTCGTTCATAAGAAGTTTCTAACTTGGCTGAGATTCGGCTCCGGTATCTCGTAAAAATATTTAGAAATTTCTTGAGTATTTGTTCGAAAGTTTAACTAGATTAATTCTCTAAGGAAATCTGGTTTAGCTGGTATACTGACTTTCCGTTTTCAAGTTTTCTAGGTCCACAGTTCAGGATTGGTCATATATAGTACTTTTAAAAAGTACGAATCTTAAAGCAGGGGTTACTTATCTAATGGTTCAGTATTTCTAGTGCCATAATTCTTTTGGCATCATGGTGCACCATAGCATTTCTCTATATATATATATATATATATAATCCAGAGTCTGTACAAAGTTTTACAGCAGAAGCAAAAAGAAAATAAAATACATATAGGAGAGAACGATCCCATCAAAGGACGTGGGATCAAACTCACTAACCTACTACTACAAGCTACTCCTATCAAAAGAAAGTAAAATAAAACAAGGATCTGATCAACAAAACGGAGGACGCCTGGATACACCATCCTAACGCTCTTCTCTACTAATCAAGTGACTCATGTTCCGTACCTGGACCCCACAACCAACCGTGAAACGTGAGTAATTTATAAAAATTACTCAGTGTGAATTTAGGTCCAGCCTTTGGGATTATATCCGATTCAAGGTTGGACCAATCACTTTTTACTGAGATTAATTACATCAATATTCTACACCTAACTTGTGTTTTGTTTTAACCATTGTTCAGTTCAAATAAATATCTAAACCTATCCACAGAGACGACACGAGAATGAAATCCAAAATATTTATGAGGAATAGTAGTATAAAATAGCTAATATTATGAAATATCAAACTCCCAGTCAAAGGAACAGATCATCAACTTTTTGAAAAGACCCGAGTGTAGGACTTCAGGATTCGCTCCCTTAGACGGGTCTAGTATGTCAGCCGCCAAATCTAAGGGTATCGTTAGATAGGTCTAGTATATCAGCCGCCAATCTAACTTAATTCTGAGTTTCCAGAACGAAACACCCTGGTAAAAATAGAGCGGCTATAAAAGCACACACTCGATCAAAAGCGAACCGAGAAGCCTACCTCACAAAAAGAAAATAATAAACTTAAACTCTCGGCCTCAGCCGTCATACGAAAATAAGGAACCGACTACCCGTTTGAATAATAATAAAAAGGGAACTCCCTGTACTAGTTAAAGCCAAGGGGAGGCCCATATTTCTCCGTTACTCACAAGGAGTTAATAGGGGAACCCCATCGAATATTTAGAGATCTCGAAACATCGGATAATAAAAATATATAAAGAACGGAATAGCTCCAATACTTCACATATGACACACATACTCTAACCTAAGAAAACCGAACCTTAATCACTCACAAGAGGAGATATTATAATAATATTTCTCCGTAAAACTCTCGAACTGGCACTACGAGCCATCAAGTGATGGTCATCGATGGTGAGCAGTGATCGAATGTCCTTAGGGACATCCCGAGAAATGGACCCCACGAGCGAATCCGTTTACCGTATATAATCCATGCTCACGATGCCCCTAGACTACATCCATCCTAGCTAAGACTCACCAGCTCGACTTTCATCACTCTCGATGAGAATATATATAAATAATAATTGATACGCAACTACCTATAAGTAGCTAATAGCCTATACAATCCGTATATCGGATCTTAAATGCAATCATGAAGTGCAATGACATGTAATGCAGGTTAGTCAAATTTCTTGGTACAATTACCAGTATGAGAATATGGCAATTCAAGTTCTATGGGCCTTATTAATTATTATTGGAAATTTGGTACCGCAGTTCAGTTTGGGTAAGTCTGATTGGTCCTATTGAAAAAGAAAGGAATATAATCCCCAGTAATCCATACCTGGAATGAAGCGTGAGCTACTCTAAAGGAAGATTCGCTGCGTCCGCGCTGGGATCAGCGTCGTCAGCAACAGTATAGAGCCCCATCCACAGCGTGTGGGTCCGAGTCCACTAAGTCTCCTATTTATATGTTTCGGGTTTTGTTTAGTCAGTCGAAGGATTTATTGTGAAATGAAAGTACAAAAAGGTACAGGCGTTTGAGACGTCCTTGATGCTCCTAATATAATTTACTTTGTAATTTCACTTAGTCAAATTTCGGGTGCATTGTCCGTGCTGCACGACTAGTGTGTGTCCAACTCACATATTTCTTTCTTCGTATTCAATTTAAGGGTTATTTTATTATGTGTTACTATTCCCATTATTAAATGTGACGTCAGGACGAAAA
Source organism: Eleocharis quinqueflora (assembly GCA_964058865.1). Lineage (NCBI taxonomy): Eukaryota > Viridiplantae > Streptophyta > Magnoliopsida > Poales > Cyperaceae > Eleocharis > Eleocharis quinqueflora. The sequence continues at coordinate 17,261 of CAXKVX010004322.1, forward strand.
TGTGCAGAATATAAATAGAACACATCACGATGAAAACATGTAATTATAAATTCAATCACTTATAGTTGGACTTTTATTTGATACAAATCAAAGAAGGAAATAATCTATTAGTCTATTAATAGATGCGTATCTAATATTGTGCTTATAGAGAAATTGATCGATATAAATTATTGGGTTTAACTATTCGTTTATAATTAAGTGTACATTATGCGTATTGTATTTAGATGTTGTTTTTATACATTTATGTGTATTGTATTTATTTATAATATAGAGAAATTGATAAATATATATATTTATATTTATTTTACTACTTAGTAATACTTAGGTTCGTATATTGTACTTCATTAATTATACATTGTGATATAGAGAAATTGATCAATATATATTATTATTTATATAATTCTACTTAGTCCAATTTTGTTGGTGGTGATTCAGATGTACTTTATTAGATATATACATATATATGTTCTTATATAAGTATATGTATAGACATATATTCATATATATATACATACATTTATATATGAAATTCATTATATAGTTATTTGGTTATTTTGTATATATATATATATATATATATATATATATATAAAGTTTAGTTATCTAATTACATTGTTCAATATTATTTCAAGTTTAGTTACTTGATTTATTCGTTACGTATTATTATAGGTCAAATTGTCCTTTATCATGTGCGTTGTCGTACCTGACTATCTATTATATTTATATAGCTACATCGTATCTTAGTTCGTTATAATATTTGTGATACGCATAGTATAAAAGAAAATATATAAGAAACACAAATGAAACTCAAGTTGGTTTATTTTAATTATTTATTTGTTTTGTGTTAATCCTGAGTGAGATAGAAAGCCCGAGACTCATACGTCATCACTGTAGCTCTCGTTGCACGGGCTTATAATCGTCATTTTCCTTTTATACCTTTTCTCGGTCTTTTTAGTTTTTCGGGCCTAGTTTGTAAGTATTATGAGTCGGGCCTCAAATTTTGTAATATCTGTATATATCCGTCCTCGGCCCAAATAGGGCCCAAGCCCAAAATACTTAGAACTAACCTTAGCATTTTTATATTTTATCCATATAGTATATGTTTTGGGTTCATTACTACCATAAAACTAGATTGGACCAGAGGTCACAGAGGTTGAACCTCAAGCACGACAGTGGCTCGATGGCCACTGCCATCAGAGTGCGCAAATCAAAACAAGAAAATCAGACAACCCCACGAACCAGTACAACAAGAAAAACCAGAACACCGACAAGCACAACATCTCGGACAGATCATAGCAAGGCAAACAAGCCAACAACAAGCAACAACAAAGAACACAACACAGAGAACCCGAAACAAAATAGTAAAACAGTTCGTGTCTAAGGGGTTACTGTGTTTACCAGAAAAGGCACGGGAGTGGTAAGCTTTGAATAACGAAGGCTGGTGGGGGCTTGACCTCGTTAACACCGCCTCGTTGCCTGCCCTCCTCTTTGTCTTTGAAACTCAACCCTAAACTCACAATTAAACGATTTGTAGTATCTGTTCTCAGGACATGAGAGCCTAAACAACAGGTCACGATGCGAGTGCACAGGGTCAAATTTATAGACGAGATGGCGGCTAAGCGAGGGGTGTTCGATATGAAAGGGGGGTGTTGCACAAAGTCAAGCCAACTACATGGAATAACAGTGTAAAGGCAGGGTACGACAAGGCAACGAAAAATTTCCCCAGCACACTCGAGTGTCTTGAGTACGAACCTACCATAGCGGCAGAGAGGAACACCCTCTCATAAATGTCGAATGCCATCAGAAGAGACATGCAACTCGAGAGTCAAAGGGATGGATTGGCCATTAATGGCCTACATGGAAAGACAAGACAGAGAAGGAGAAAAAGGTGTGCTCTTCTCGGGAAAAAGGCAAAAGAGAGAAAAGAAAACGGGAAAGGTGGGAGAGAGGGAGAGAGAACTGACAGGCATTAAAGGCGGAGAGTAAGAGATAGCAAGGGGAAGCAGCGAAAGGGAGAGAGAGACAAGGGCGCAATTAATGCGTCGGGAGAGAGAGTTGTGTCAAAATAGAAGAAAATAGAAAGTTGTGTCAAAATATTTTAAACTATTAATATTTTTTGTACAAAATAATTTTCAAGCACGCGTTTCATAGTCGCATTGCCATACTAATGTATCAAATATTTTAAACTATTCATTATATTTTAACTAAAAAAATGTTTAGATGCCACATAACTTTGACTATGATAAAGTAAAAATATTATAGTATTTTAAAATACTATAGAATCATACTACTGACCAATAATTTCTGCCAACAATTTACAATTACAAGAAATGTACGAGTTAGTTAATTTGTAAATATATATATATATATATATATATATATATATATATGTATATGAGGAGGGATCCGTTGTCGCCAAACTTCCAACCGCTCCATGGTAGCAAATGTAAAGGACCGATCCGGACCATTGAAAATATTCTCCATATTAATATAGACTTGGAAATCAAATTTTACATTTTTTTGAATTTTTTTACTATTTTATCGGATGGATTGAAAATTTATTTATCTAACGATTTATAAACATCTAATTTTCAACCCTTCGGATAAAACAGTAAAATAATTCCAAAAAATATAAAATTTGGTCTCCAAGTCTACATTAGTATGGAGAATATTTTCAGCGGTCCAGATCGACGATTACACTTGGTATGATGTAGCGGTTGAGAGCGGCTACGAAATTGATGGCGGCTAAGGATCCCTCCTCTATATATATATATATTATTTTTTGATTTTTTGGTTAGACGTCAAATCGTGAAATTAATGAAACGGTGTAATATTCAACCCCGCTTTGTAATTTTATTTTGTTAATTATTTTTTCATGCATTTAATTTGAAGTTCAAAGATCCGCATTTACATATATTTTTCAAACTATAATTGATATTTGAGACTGATGTATTTTCTCAAAACTATTGTCTTATATATTTTATGGGACCTACACATGATACAAGAACTAATTTTTATGGAACCTATATCATAGTTAGGAGAATTTAAACCAAGTTGTTTTTGTCTGTTTTTTTATAACGTACATTTTACGAAATATTATTATACGAATTGCATAAATAATATCTTTTATTTTGCTGATGATTTTTAAATATAGCATTGAAAATTGTGCAATATATGTATAAATCTGGATTACTATCCAAAAATTTCAAATATTTGTTTGAATCTCTGGATTGAAAGTGTCAATTCTTCCATTCAATTTCAGGTATTTTCCTCCCCTCTCTATTGCTGTCTTGAAAAAAATCCTTCATGGTGCCGTTATGTCGAATCAATAGCCGAGTAGAAGCAATAGAACAAATTCGGAAATAATCTGATGCAACCAGAAAATATATGTGTTTACCTTCTCAAATTTGGCTTAAGTACCCAGTATCCTGTATCAGGTAGTTATGTTTGTGCGTTCACCCAAGCTAAACCGCAGTGACGCATAAGAGGCGCAAGCAATAGTTAGAGAGAGCTTCAACAACCTTATCAAGTGAGATCAAATTCCGAAAAATCTGCTATTGATGCAAATTTAGCAACCAGGAAATATGTGTTTATCTTCTCAAATTTGGCTAAGTACCCAGTATTAGTTATCAGGTAGCTACATCTGTGCGCTTCCCCGGGCTAAGCCACTGTGACACATGTCGCATATCACATGACGCATGTCGCATGTCGCGTGACGCATGACGCATGACGCATGACGCATGACGCTTGCGGCATGACGCATGTCACATGACGCATGACCCATGCCACATGACCCATGACAACGGATGACGCATGCTGCATAATGCGTGACACATGACGCAACACAAGATGCGTGACGCATGATGCATGACGCAAGACGCGTGACGCAAGACGCGTGACGCATGCCGCATGACGCATGACGCATGCGGCATGACCAATGGCGACGGACGACGTACGACAGATGACACATGAACCAAGAAGCATGACGACCCTGACGCATGTCGCATGATGCATGACGCTTGACGCATGACGCATGGCATATTACACACAACACATGACAAATCACCCATGACGCATGACGCATGACACATGTCGCATTACGCAAGCGCATGACACATGCTGCATTGCTCATTATGCATGTCGCATGACGTATGACGAATGACGCATGAACCAAGAAGCATGACGCATGCCGCATGCTGCATGATGCAAGCCGCATGACGCATGACACATGATGCATCGATCTTACATAACGCATGACGCATGACGCATGACGTATTACACATAACGCATGACAAATCACGTATGACGAATGAAGCATGAACCCATGCCGCATGACGCATTATGCATGTCGAATGACGAATAATTAATCAATATGGAGATTTGAAATTAATTAATAAATTACTTAGTTTTCTGACTTATAATTGACTAATAAATAAATACATAGTACTAATATGGAGATTTGAAATCACCACAATTTTTAATCTTGTTTAGCAGCAAATAAATATAATGTAATCAATAAATTTACTTCCATATCATATAGTCAATTTCCAATCAATCACATAGGTATACAAAGGACAAGATATGTAAGTATAGTATATAACGCAACAAAAGCTAATTTCGAATGACAAAATCAATTGCCAATATATTTCCAATCACGTCAAAGGAAAGGTTTGATGAAACAAATTTGCAATCTTATACTTGGGAATTGAACAGATTTGGGTATCGGTTTGAGAAATAATATTGAATGGTCTTCTTCACGATAAAGGACAAAATCAATTTCCAATCAATTTGCAATCATTTCGATGGAAAATTTTAAGAAGGGAATCATCTGTATATGCTTTCATTTGTAATATATAACATAGCTACCTCTACCCTTTCTTCTCCTGCAGGTGTGTGCTGATATAAAAAAAGTGCAGGTGGGTTCCTTCTTTTTAATTCTATTGCTTCTCCTTGAAACCTTTAATTCTATATAGTATAATTGGTTAAAGTAAACAGATGTGCATACCCTTTACTAGCTGGATTTTTACGATTTTGAATGAGTTTATGATATTGAATGCATGAATGAACTGCACCGAGATTGGCACAGGAACAACCCCTATTATATGTTTGAATCTCTATCAATATTTGCATTTTAAATTTTTGTATAAATTTTTCATGCAGGAGACTTAGTGCCTCTGATTTCAAAGGCAACCCCTGAAAGCTTTTCCTAGAGGTTAGTTATATATTTTTTAATGTACAAATGTTACAAACATATTGGAGAAAGTAGCTCTTTACTATATATTTATATTTTGAGATAAATTGAGAGAAGAGATGAGCACAATTAAAGTAGGAAGAATTATTAGATTTACAAATGGGGAATTTCAGGTCTTGGTCTTTGTTTTGGCTGAAAAATAGTCCGAAAAAGGTAATTACAACTTTGAACAGAGGTGGTCTCTGTATTGACTTCAAATCCCACTTCTCTCGTAATAGGCTCTGATGCTTTGTGGAGTTTTTTTGAAAGTTTACCACCCATCAATGTAGTACTCTGATAAAAAATTCTTCTCGTAGTAGGATTATATGCTTTGTGGTGTTTTATTGAATTGTTACAACTCATAAATAAAGTACTCGTACATTAAGCACTTAGAGTGGTATTCTATGCCTCCTCGTAATGAGATATGATGCTTTGTGGATTTTCTTGAATGATTACCACCCATAAATTAAGAACTCTGGTTATAAACACTTCTAGTAGTTGGATAAGATGCTTTGTGGAGTTTTTTTAATGGTTACCGCCCAAAAATAAAGTAATCGGATATGAAGTACTTAGAGTGGTATTCTTTATTTTTTCGTCGTGTTTTATAGAAAGGTTACGACCCATAAATGAAGTACTCGGATCATAAACACTTCTCGTAGTAGCTATGATGTTTTGTGGAATTTTTTTTAATGAGTGCCACCAATAAACTTTGTGATGTTTCTTCAAAGGTTACCACCCATAATTGAAATACTCGGAAACAGAGCACTCAAAGTGGTATTCTGTGCTTCTTCGTCGTGTTTTAGTGAAATGTTATCACCCTTAAATGAAGTATGAAAAGAAGAATCACTTATCGTTGTAGGCTATAATGCTTTGTGGAGTTTTCTTGAAAGGTTACCGCCCATAAATAAAGTACTCGAATCAGAAACACTTCTAGTATTAGGATAAGATGTTTTGTATTGTTTCTTGAATGGTTACCACCATAAAAGAACTACTCGGACATGAAGCACTAAGAGTGGTATTCTATGCTTCTTCGTGGTGTATTAGTGAAAGGTTACCACCCTTAAATGAAGTAATAAAAGAAGAAACACTTCATGTAGTAAGCCATAATGCTTTGTGGAGTTTTCTTGAAAGGTTACCACCCATAAATGGAGAACTCAGATTAGAAACACTTCTCGTAGTAGGCTACGATGCTGTGTTGAGTTTTCTTGAAAGGTTACCACCCATAAATGAAGTACTCGAATAAAAAATACTTCTAGTGATAGGATAAGATTCTTTGTGGTGTATTCTTAAATGCTCACCACCCATAAATGACGTACTCCGACATGAAGTACTCAGGGTGGTATTCTATGCATTTTCACAGTATTTTAGTGAAATGTTACTGCCCTTAAGTGAAGTACTAAAAGAAGAAATACTTCTCGTAGACCGTAGTAAGCTGTGATGCTTTATGGAGTTTTATTGATAGGTTACCACCCATAAATGAAGTACTCGAAACAAAAATACTTCTCGTAGTAGGATAAGATTCTTTATGGAGTTTTCTTGGAAGGTCCCCCCCCCCATAAATGAATTACTCGAATCAGTAACACTTCTCGTAATAGAATAAGATGCTTTGTGGTGTTTTCTTCAATGGTTACCACCAATAAATGAAGTACCCAGACATGATGCACTAAGAGTGGTCTTCTATGTTTCTTCGCAATGTTTTAGAGAAAGGATACGATCCATAAATGAAGTACTCGGATCATAAACACTTATAGTATTAGGATAAAATGATTTTTGGTGTTTTCTTGAATGGTTACCACCATAAAAGAAGTACTCGGAAATGAAGCACTTAGAGTGGTATTTTGTGCTTCTTCGTGGTGTATTAGTGAAAGGTTACCACCATTCAATGAAGTACTCGAAGTAGAATGCCTCCTCATAATAGGATATGGTGCTTTGTGGAGTTTCTTGAATTATTACTACCCATAAATTAAGAACTCGGATTACAAACACTTCTAGTAGTTTGATAAGATGCTTTGTGGAGTTTTTTTTAATGGTTATCGCCCATAAATGAAGTAATCGGATATGAAGCACTTAGAGTAGTATTCCATGTTTTTTCGTGGTGTTTTAGAGAATGGTTACGACCCATAAATGAAGTATTCGGATCATAAACACTTTTCGTAGTAGGCTATGATATTTTGTGGAGTTTTTTTGAAAGGTTACCACCGATAAAAGAAGTACTCTGATTATAAATACTTATAGTAGTAGTATAAGATTCTTTGTGGTGTTTCTTCAATGGTTACCACCCATAATTGAAGTACTTGGAAATGAAGCACTCAGAGTGGTATTATGTGCTTCTTCACAATGTTTTAGTGAAATGTTACCACCCTTAAATGAAGTACAAAAAGAAGAATCAATTATCGTTGTAGGCTATGATGCTTTGTGGAAGTTTTCTTGAAAGGTTACCGCTCATTAATGTACTCGAATCAGAAACACTTCTAGCATTAAGATAGGATGCTTTGCGGTGTTTTCTTGAATGGTTATCACCATAAAAGAACTACTCGAACACGAAGCACTTAGAGTGGTATTCTATGCTTTTTCGTGGTGTATTAGTGCAAGGTTTCCACCATAAAATAAGTACTTGGACATGAAGCACCCAGAGTGATATTCTATGCTTTTTCTTGAAAGGTTATCGCTCATAAATAAAGTATTCGAACTAGAAACACTTCTAGTATTAGGATAAGATTCTTTGTGGTGTTTTCTTTAATGGTTACCATCCATAAATGAAGTACTTTGACATGAAGCACTCAGAGTGGTATTCTACGCTTCTTTGCAGTATTTTAGGGAAATGTTACCACCCTTAAATGAATTACTAAAAGAAGAAATACTTCTCGTAGTTGGTTAAGGTGTTTTGTGGAGTTTTTATGATAGTTTACCACCCATAAATGAAGTACTCGAATCAGAAATACTTCTCAGTAGGATAAGATGTTTTCTGGTGTTTTCTTGAATGGTTACCACCCAGAAATGAAATACTCGGACATGATGCACTTAGAGTGATATTCTATGCTTCTTCGCGGTGTTTTAATGAAAGGTTACCATCCTTAAATGATAAAGAAGAAATATTTCTCATAGTAAGCCATAATGCTTTGTGGAGATTTCTTGAAAGGTTACTACCTATAAATGGAGTACTCAGGTCATAAACAATTCTCGTTGTAGGCTATGATGCTTTGTTGAGTTTTCTTGAAAGGTTATCATCCATAAATGAAGTACTCGGGTCAGAAATACTTCTAGTAGTAGGATAAGATTATTTGTGGTGTTTTCTTCAATTGTTACCACCCACAATTGAAGTACTCAGACATGAAGCACAAATAGTGGTATTTTATGCTTCTTCACGATGTTCTAGTGAAAGCTTACCATCCTTAAATGAAGTACTCGGATCAGAAACACTTCTTGTAGTAATAAAATGTTTTGTGGTATTTTCATTAATGGTTAACATCCATAAATGAAGTACTTGGACATGAAGCACTTAGAGTGGTTTTCTAGGCTTCTTCATGGTATTTTAGTGAAAGATTACCACCCTTAAATGAAGTACTTGAAGAAGAATACCTCCTCGTAATATGATATGAAGTTTTGTGGAGTTTTCTTAAATGATTACCACACATAAATTAAGAACTCGGATTAAAAACACTTATCGTAGTAGGATAAGATGCTTTGTGGAGTTTTTTCATTGGTTACCACCCATAAATGAAGTAATAGGATATGAAGCACTTAGAGTGATATTCTATGTTTTTTCATGGCATTTTAGAGAAAGGTTACGACTTTTATAAGTACTCCGATCAGAAACATTTCTCGTAGTAGGCCATGATGCTTTGTGGAGTTTTTTTGAATGGTTACCACCAACAAAAGAAGTACTCAGATCATAAACATTTCTAGTAGTAATATAAGATTCTTTGTGGTGTTTCTTCAATGGTTACCACCCATAATTGAAGTACTCTGGAATGAAGCACTTAGAGTGGTATTCTGTGCTTCTTCGCAGTGTTTGAGTGAAATGTTACCACACTTAAATGAAGTACGAAAAGAAGAATCACTTATTGTTGTATGCTATGATGCTTAATGGAGTTTTATTGAAGGTTATCACTCATAAATGAAGTATCCAGATCAGAAACACTTTTGGTAGTAGAATAAGATGCTTTGTGGTGTTTTCTTTACTACTTACCACCATAATGAAGTACTCGGACATGAAGCACTAAGAGTGATATTCTATGTTTCTTCGCGATGGTTTAGTGAAAGATTACCACCCTTAAATGAAGTAATAAAAGAGAAAACACTTCTCGTAGTAAGCCATAATCCTTTGTGGAGTTTTCTTGATAGGTTACAACCCATAAATGAAGTACTCAGATCAGAAATACTTCTCGTAGTAGGCTATTATGCTTTGTTGAGTTTTCTTGAAAGGTTACCCCCCCCCCCCAAAAAAAAATGAATTACTCGAATCAGAAACACTTCTCGTAGTAGGATAAGATGCTTTGTGGTGTTTTCTTTAATGGTTACCACCGATAAATGAAGTACTCAGACATGAAGCACTAAGAGTGGTATTCTTTGTTTCTTTCCAATGTTTTAGTGAAAGGTTACGACCCTTAAATGAAGTAAGAAAGGACGAAACACTTCTCATAGTAGACCATGATGCTTTGTGGAGCTTTCTTGAAAGACTACCACTCATAAATGAAGTACTCGGATCATAAACACTTCTCGCAGTAGGTTAATAAGCTTTGTGGTGTTTTATTCAATGGTTACCACCCATAAATATAGTGCTCGGACTTAAAGCACTAAGAGTAGTATTCTATGCTTCTGCATGGTGTTTTAGTGAATGATTACCACCATTAAATGAAGTAATAAAAGAAGAAGCACTTCTCTCGTAATAGGCTCTGATGCTTTGTGGAGTTTTTTTTGAAAGTTTACCACCCATCAATGTAGTACTCAGATACAAAATTCTTCTCGTAGTAGGATTATATGCTTTGTGGTGTTTTGTTGAATTGTTACAATCCATAAACAAAGTACTCGGACATGAAGTACTTAGAGTGGTATTCTATGCCTCCTTGTAATGGGATATGATGCTTTGTGGATTTTCTTGAATGATTACCACCCATAAATTAAGAATTCTGATTACAAACACTTCTAGTAGTTGGATAAGATGTTTTGTGGAGTTTTTTTTAATAGTTACCGCCCATAAATGAAGTAATCAGATATGAAGCACTTAGAGTGGTATTCTATGTTTTTTCGTGGTGTTTTAGAGAAAGGTTACGACCCATAAATGAAGTACTCGGATCATAAACACTTCTCGTAGTAGGCTATGATGTTTTGTGGAGTTTTTTTGAATATGTACCACCAATAAACTTTGTGATGTTTCTTCAATGGTTACCACCCATAATTGAAGTACTCGGAAATGAAGCACTCAGAATGGTATTCTATGCTTCTTCGCAGTGTTTTAGTGAAATGTTATCACCCTTAAATGAAGTATGAAAAGAAGAATCACTTATCGTCGTAGGCTATAATGCTTTGTGAGTTTTCTTGAAAGGTTACCGCCCATAAATGAAGTACTCGAATAAAAAAAACACTTCTAGTATTAGGATAAGATACTTTGTATTGTTTTCTTGAATGGTTACCACAATAAAAGAAGCACACAGACATGAAGCACTAAGAGTGGTATCCTATGCTTCTTCATAGTGTATTATTGAAAGGTTACCACCCTTAAATAAAGTAATAAAAGAAGAAACACTTCTTGTAGTAAGTCATAATTCTTTGTGGAGTTTTCTTGAAAGGTTACCACCCATAAATGGAGAACTCAGATCAAAAACACTTCTCGTAGTAGGCTACGATGCTGTGTTGAGTTTTCTTAAAAGTTTACCACCCATAAATGAAGTACTCGAATAAAAAATACTTCTAGTGGTAGGATAAGATTCTTTGTGGTGTATTCTTCAATGCTCACCACCCATAAATGACGTAATCCGACATGAAGCACTCAGGGTGGTATTCCATGCATTTTCGCAGTGTTTTAGTGAAATGTTACCACCCTTTAAATGATGTAATAAAAGAAGAAATACTTCCCGTACACCGTAGTAGGCTGTGATGCTTTGTGGAGTTTTCTTGATAGGTTACCACCCATAAAAGAAGTACGCGATACAGAAATACTTCTCGTAGTAGGATAATATTCTTTATGGAGTTTTCTTGGAAGGTTTCCCCCATAAATGAATTACTCGAATCAGTAACACTTCTCGTAATAGGATAAGATGGTTTGTGGTATTTTCTTCAATGGTTACCATCGATCAATGAAGTACTCGAACATGATGCACTAAGAGTGATCTTCTATGTTTCTTCGTAATGTTTTAGAAAGGATACGATCCATAAATGAATTGCTCGGATCATAAACACTTCTAATTTTAGGATAAAATGATTTGTGGTGTTTTCATGAATGGTTACCACCACAAAAGAAGTACTCTGACATGAACACTTAGAGTGGTATTCTATGCTTCTTCGTGGTGTATTAGTGAAATGTTACCACCTTTAAATGAAGTACTTGAAGAAGAATGCCTCCTCATAATAGGATATGATACTTTGTGGAGTTTTTGAATGATTACCACCCATAAATTAAGAACTCGGATTAGAAACACTACTAGTAGTCTGATAAGATGCTTTGTGGAGTTTTCTTAATAGTTACCGCTCATAAATGAAGTAATCGGATATGAAGCACTTAGAGTAGTATTCTATGTTTTTTCGTGGTGTTTTAGAGAATGGTTACGACCCATAAATGAAGTATTTGGATCATAAACACTTTTCGTAGTAGGCTATGATGTTTTGTGGAGTTTTTTTTGAAAGGTTACCACCGATAAAAGAAGTACTCTGATTATAAATACTTCTAGTAGTAGTATAAGATTCTTTGTGGTGTTTCTTCAATGGTTACCACCCATAATTGAAGTACTTGGAAATGAAGCACTCAGAGTGGTATTATGTGCTTCTTCGCAATGTTTTAGTGAAATGTTACCACCCTTAAATGAAGTACGAAAAGAAGAATCAATTCTTGTTGTAGATGATGCTTTGTGGAGTTTTCTTGAAAGGTTACCGCTCATAAATAATGTACCAGAATCAGAAACACTTCTAGTATTAAGATAAGATGCTTTGTGGTGTTTTCTTGAATGATTATCTTCATAAAAGAAGTACTCCAACATGAAGCACTTAGAGTGATATTCTATGATTTTTCGTGGTGTATTAGTGCAAGGTTTCCACCATTAAAGAAGTACTTGGACATAAAGCACTTAGAGTGGTATTCTATACTTTTTCTTGAAAGGTTACCGCTCATAAATAAAGTACTCGAACCAGAAACACTTCTAGTATTAGGATAAGATTCTTTGTGGTGCTTTCTTTAATGGTTACCATCCATAAATGAAGTACTTGGACATGAAGCACTCAGAGTGGTATTCTACGCTTCTTTGCAGTATTTTAGGGAAATGTTACCACCCTTAAATGAATTACTAAAAGAAGAAATACTTCTCGTAGTTGGCTATGATGTTTTGTGGATTTTTTTGATAGTTTACCACCCATAAATGAAGTACTCGAATCAGAAATATTTCTCACAGTATGATAAGATGCTTTGTGGTGTTTTCTTGAATGGTTACCACCCATAAATGAAATACTCGTGATGCACTTAGAGTGATATTCTATGCTTCTTCGCGGTGTTTTAATGAAAGGTTACCATCCTTAAATGAAGTAACAAAAGAAGAAACATTTCTCGTAGTAAGCCATAATGCTTTGTGGAGATTTCTTGAAAGGTTACCACCTATAAATGGAGTACTCAGATCAGAAATACTTCTCGTAGTAGGCTACGAAGCTTTGTTGAGTTTTCTTGAAAGGTTACCCCCAAAAATGAATTACTCGAATCAGAAACACTTCTCGTAGTAGGATATGATGCTTTATGGTGTTTTCTTCAATGGTTACCACCGATAAATGAAGTATCCAGACATGAAGCACTAAGAGTGGTATTCTATGTTTCTTCGCAATTTTTTAGTGAAAGGTTACCACCCTTAAATGAAGTAATAAAAAGACGAAACACTTTTCGTAGTAGACCATGATGCTTTGTGGAGCTTTCTTGAAAGGTTACCACTCATAAATAAAGTACTCGGATAAGAAACACTTCTCACTGTAGGTTAATAAGCTTTGTGGTTTTTTATTCAATGGTTAGTGCTCAGACATCAAGCACTAAGAGTAGTATTCTATGCTTCTGCACGGTGTTTTAGTGAATGGTTTCCACCCTTAAATGAAGTAATAAAAGAAGAAGCACTTCTCTCATAATAGGCTCTGATGCTTTGTGGAGTTTTTATGAAAGTGTACCACCCATAAATGTAGTACTCAGATAAAAAATTCTTCTCGAAGTAGGATTAAATGTTTTGTGGTGTTTTATTGAATTGTTACAACTCATAAATAAAGTACTCGGACATGAAACACTTAGAGTGGTATTCAATGCTTCTTCATGATATTTTAGTGAAAGGTTACCACCCTTAAATGAAGTACTCGAAGAAGAATGCCTCCTCCTAGTGAGATTTGATGCTTTGTGGAGTTTACTGAATGATTACCACCCATAAATTAAGAACTCGAATTACAAACACTTCTAGTAGTTGTATAAAATTCTTTGTGGAGTTTTTTTTAATGGTTACCGCCCATAAATGTAGTAATTAGATATGACGCACTTAGAGTGGTATTCTATGTTTTTTCGTGGTGTTTTAGAGAAAGGTTACGACCCATAAATGAATTACTCGGATCATAAACACTTCTCGTAGTAGGCTATAATGTTTTGTGGAGTTTTTTTGAAAGGTAACCACCAATAAAAGAAGTACTCATATCATAAACACTTCTAGTATTAGTATAAGATTCTTTGTGGTGTTTCTTCAATGGTTACCACCCATAGTTGAAGTACTCGAAAATGAAGCACTCAGAGTGGTATTCTATGCTTCTTCGCAGTGTTTTAGTGAAATATTACCACCATTAAATGCTTTGTGGAGTTTTTTTGAAAGGTTACCACCCATAAATGAAGTTCTTGAATAAAAAACACTTCTCGTATTAGGATAAGATGCTTTGTGGTGTTTTCTTGAATGGTTACCACTATAAAAGAAGTACTCGAACATGAAGCACTTAGTGTGGTATTTTATGCTTCTTCGTGATCTTTTAGTGAAATGTTACCATCCTTAAATAAATTACTCGAAGAAGAACCAATTCTCGTAGTAGGCAAAGATGCTTTGGGAGGTTTTCTGGAAAGGTTACAGACGATAATGAAGTACCCAGATCAGAAACACTTCTCGTAGTAAGATAAGATTCTTTGTGGTGTTTTCTTCAATTATTACCACCCATAAATGAAGTAATCGGACATGAAGTACTCAGAGTGGTATTCTACGCTTCTTCGCAGTGTTTTATTGAAATGTTACCACCCTTAAATGAAGTACTAAAAGAAGAAATACTTCTTGTAGTAGGCTATGATGCTTTGTGGAGATTTCTTGAAGCTTACCACTCATAAATAAAGTACTCGAATCAGAAACACTTCTGGTAGTAGAATAAGATGCTTTGTAGTGTTTTCTTCAATGATTACCATCCATAATGAAGTACTCGGACATGAAGCACTAAGAGTGATATTACATGCTTATTCGCGATGTTTTAGTGAAAGGTTACTACTCTTAAATGAAGTAATAAAAGAAGAAACACTTCTCGTACTAAGCCATAATGCTTTGTGGAATTTTTTTGAAATGTTACCACTCATAAATGAAGTACTCAGATAAAAAAAACAATTCTAGTAGTAGGATAAGATTCTTTGTGGTGTTTTCTTCAATGCTCACCATCCATAAATGAAGTGCTTCGACATGAAGCACTCAGGGTGGTATTCTATGTTTATTCGCAGTGTTTTAGTGAAATGTTACCACACTTAAATTAGGTACTTAAAGAAGAAATACATTCCATAGTAGGTTGTGATGATTTGTGGAGTTTTCTTGATAGGTTACCACCCATAAATAAAGTACTTAAATCAGAAACACTTTTCATAGTAGGATAAGATTC
Organism: Eleocharis quinqueflora; assembly: GCA_964058865.1. Taxonomy (NCBI): domain Eukaryota; kingdom Viridiplantae; phylum Streptophyta; class Magnoliopsida; order Poales; family Cyperaceae; genus Eleocharis; species Eleocharis quinqueflora. The sequence continues at coordinate 32,553 of CAXKVX010004322.1, forward strand.
TTTATGGAGTTTTCTTGGAAGGTTACCCCATAAATGAATTACTCGAATCAGAAACACTTCTCGTATTATGATAAGATGCTTTGTGGTGTTTTCTTCAATGGTTACCATCGATAAATGAAGTACACGGACATGGTTACTACCCTTAAATTAAGTAATAAAAGACGAAACACTTCTCGTAGTAGACCATGATGCTTTGTGGAGCTTTCTTGAAAGGTTACCACCCATAAATGAAGTACTTGGATAAGAAACACTTCTCGTCATAGGTTAATAATCTTTGTGGTGTTTTATTCAATGGTTACCACCCATAAAAGTAGTGCTCAGACATCAAGCACTTAGAGTAGTATCCTATGCTTCTGCACGGTGTTTTAGTGAAGGTTACCACCCTTAAATGAAGTAATAAAAGAAGAAGCACTTCTCTCGTAATAGGCTCTGATGCTTTGTGGAGTTTTCTTGAAAGTTTACCACTCATAAATGTAGTACTCGGATAAAAAAATTCTTCTCGTAGTGCTTTATTGAATTGTTACAACCCATAAATAAAGTACTCGGACATGAAGTACTTAGAGTGGTATTCTATGCTTCTTCATGGTATTTTAGGAAATGTTACCACCCTTAAATGAAGTACTCGAAGAAGAATGCCTCCTCGTAATGAGATATGATGCTTTGTGGAGTTTCTTGAATCATTACCACCCATAAATTAGGAACTCGGTTTACAAACACTTCTAGTAGTTGCCCATAAATGTAGTACTCGGATAAAAAAATTCTTCTCGTAGTGCTTT
>CAXKVX010004323.1:0-11100 GCA_964058865.1 Eleocharis quinqueflora
GGATGAGATTTCAATAGTAGGGTCCTACTTTTCTTCAATGAAAAGTAGGTGATGTGAATCCAGCCTAGTACAGAGAACCGATTAGCTCGTAACTTCTAGCAATTGCAACGGGCCTCCTTTTGAGATAAATCATATTTCAATCACGGGTCTAAAATGACAAATTTACAACTTGGCCCAATATCTTTATGATTGATTACCGTAGGCTTAGAAAATGTTTTGAATGATAGATAAATAGGCTTTTTTATAAGGCTCAAATCTAATAAAAAACAAAGTGTACTATTGTACTAAGCATTATTTTTGTCCAAGACCGGTACCGCTGTTCCCACTCCGAAGTCCGAAGTAATTGGTTCTGACTTCTGATGAAGCATCAAAACAATTTTTTCAAAAGACAATACCACAAGGATATATTTTTTCTGAAACTTGAACCAATACTTTTAATATGACCACACTTCTACAGAAAATCTATAATTTATTTATTTTCCTCTTGGGTTTCTAAATTAGAAAGAAAACGTTCCAAAAAGTTAGATCACAGACCACCATGAAAAGAGAAAACTATAAAAATGTTATATTATATTCTACAGTTTTGTTGTCCTCAAGAAAGTCTATTACAAAGTAGTAGATTTTTTTTTGAAATAAAAGAAATAAGTTAGTTAAACTGTGTTAGGGAGGTCGTCAAGGATAAAAGGGCCCAACTTCCCTGTCCTAAAAAGAGTTAGCAATTTTTTTGAAACCATCAGACGAGCTTCCTCAGACTGCTTTTGCGGTATCCTAAATGCCTTCTGAAGAGCATCAAACTGTGCATTAATTAATATCTCTAGCTCAGTTTCATCCTCTATATTTCCCTCAAATTCCTTATATGTAAGACAAAGTGCTCTCTGCACATCCTTCACCATATCCTGTCGCAACACATAATCAAAACAATTCTCTCAGTTCCTAAGTTTGTTACTTCTCTCTGGTTTTTCTTTTTTTGGATACATAGTTCAATATTTTATTGTTTCAAAATGTTTCGGAGTTTCAAACTTACTTGAATGTATACAATATCAGACCCATCTATGTGCTTCTGTTGCTTTTTCAGGATTGAGCTTCTAGATGAAGTACTTGTCCCTTTACAAAACTCTTGATCTGGTCTATTAACTAACCGTTCCCAGTGTAAAGGTGTTCTCCTAGTATTTAAGATAGAAAGCAAGTACTTGGCAATTCGCTCTTCCCCTACTACTGAGTCTTTAACTGCACCTGAAAAAGAAAACCAAAAATCAGAATTAGAAACTAACATGTTTCCTCAGGAATAACCATAGGTAATCTAGAGGTACCAGCGAAAGACTTATAAATCAAATTACACTCGCATACCTGTCAGAGCAAGCTTTAGACCAGTTTCCATATCTGGGATGCTCGGAACCAGCACACCCGGTGTATCCAACACATAAATGCTTGGCTTATTTGCAATCTGTTCAGAAAAAGAAAATAAATATCAGAGAATATTATTGTACATAAATGTATTCGTATTAATGGCTACCAATTACCTTATAACCTGAGATATCCTGAGTGACACCAGGCAATGGCCCCACAGTAGCTCGCTTGGCCTTCTGCACTGAAGTATTAAAATTCCAAAAGTCCATAACTACAGTGGTAACCATATGTATCTTTATACTAGTTTAGGAAGCAGTCACTTATAAATTACCAGGAAACCTAGATGTTGCAATACGGTGAATACAATTTATGAGCGCCGATTTTCCTACATTAGGAACGCCAACAACCATAACAAGAAGTGTTGGTTCTCTTGAGATTACTTCCTTGAGCTTAAACTCCACAAAACCTAGAAGCTTCAGTTTGCATTAAACATTGAACTTTCAGAAATTTGAGCTATATGAACAAAAAAAATTCACTGTGATTTTTGAAAAAAGTAAATTTTCCAAAGTAATATTGTAATATGATAAATGCTGAATATTTTCAAGCTTAAAAACACCCAATCTTACAAAAAAGATTTCTCTAGATAACTCTATCTACAAGACTAGGGCATAATTGATACAAGATGAATGCAACAGAAAGGCAGAAAAGAACTCAAAATTTCTTGTAAAACTTGATACCCTGAAATTTGGTTGTATTTTCATGATTATCCAATTTTGCTATTACCATGCTGACCCTGCATATAGTAAGTCAATATTGAATATTCTTCATCTTCGACGCAATTGAAGTTTTATTGAGTTCTAATACTAATAGTTGCCTTAATTAGCTACATGCATATATACCAAAATCTTCAAAGTTTATCCTTATCCATAACATCAAACGACTGATATATATTATACAACAACGACAACAACAACAAAGCCTTTAGTCACGAACAAGGTGGGGTAGGCTAGAAATGAAACCCAAGCATAATAATAAAATATCAAGATAAACAATGATAATATAACAAATAGTATCATAATATCTATTAGTAATAGGAATATTATTATAAACAGAAATAAATTCCACGCACGAAAACTAACCTCATTCACAGAACTTCTACTATGTGCATTAATTGACAGGCAATCCTTCGTAGATGATTCCAGAAGGCGAACCCATTGCTGCCAAAAGAGGAACATGGGACGGTTAATAGGCCAGGAAACCAATAATATGATTCCTAAAATGCAGTACAGCACATCGTATCACTCGAAATCATCTTACATGCATAATATTGGGGTTCGCAAGATCCTTCTTGTTCAAGGCAATAATACGTCTCTTGTGCTCAAGTATACTCTGGAGATCCTCATGTGCAGATGAAAGGGGAATCTGAACATGACACGTGACACGTTAAGTCGGAAGCCTTAAATCAAATTCAGAATTTTATGTTCTCAAGAAATGTACATAGAAACATAAGTATTCATTAAGAACAGGACAGTCTTTTTGAAATTCTATAATCAAACTAAATCATAACTCCTCAGTCATTTCATCAAACACTTCATAGTCATTTCATCAAACACTGCTAATCATGGTTTGTACTATCTTACCTCAACCATAAAATACAACCAAACATAACTGAAGCGAAAGAGAGACACTAATTAATATCTTGAAATAATAGCTTACACGAGCATCCCGAACTTCGATTACAAGGTCGGCGAGCTTGAGACGCTGGCGAATGGCACGCGTGGCAGCTGCCATGTGGCCAGGGAACCAATTGATTGTGCCTCCGCCTGAATTGAACCCCATCTCCGCCACCCGCTTCCCGGCTCGCGCCACCCCTCCCATTTCAGTTTTGGCTTTGTTAACCTTTGTTTCGTCTGTGAACAGCAGGTGTTTGCTGTTGTGAAGTCGCTACTTTTTTAGGAGGCGACTGTTCTAACTCGATGCTTAGTTGGGTTTGCATTGTTCATTAAACACTTGTATTTTAATTTGCCATTCGGTTTGATTGATTGTTGATGTACTGAATCCTGCATCCATAAAATTAAAAAATACGGTGGTCGGATTTAGAATTGGCATTGTTCATTAATTTAAAATTTTTATGGAAATTTCATTTTTATTCTGAAAGTTTTTCAAAAAAATCAAGTTGATCTTTAAATTTTATTTACACTAATTTGATCCTACGACTTTAAACAAAACTAAATTAGCTCACTTTCTTTACAATAATGAAACTTGTCCTTGAACTTTTATTTGCGTCAAACAAATCTTAAACTTCAAAAGAAAATTCAGAATTTTTGTCATACTGATTCGAAATTTGAAATTTTTTCAAGAGGTTAAAAAATATGCATATTAAAAAATTCAAATTATAAGCATATTTTTTTATAAAAAATCAATTATATGACCAATTTTAAATTTTTTTCTAGGAAATTGAACTGACCTCTTAGCTCGCCATTATAAAATTATAGGGAAAAACAATACTCAGACCTCATATTTACAAAACATGTCAAATTTGATCTCTGAATTAACCAAATTAACATAGGGATGTCAATAGACCTTATCCACGAGTATTTTGCCTATCCCGCGGCCTATCCGGTCCGCAAAACTGTCATACCCGACCTACCCGGCCCGCAGAGGTGGGCTTAGAATTGGCAGCCCGGCCTACCCATGGGCTACCCGCACAAGCCCGTCCAATACTCCTGCATCACAACATCAGCGCATCAAATAAAAAACATTTTCTTTATTATTAAATGTACAGTTTGTAATTATTTTATTGTAAAATTTGTGATAATTTTAGAATTTTAGATTGATATCGTCTAATAATTTGATATTATAATCAACTATCGGTATTATAATCGACCAAATCTATTCAGGCCTCACATCATATACTAAGGTCCGATCTAATTCAATATTATAATCAGCTCTGGGTAGCCAATGGGTACCACTTCACAGCCCATAACCCGCTCCGACCTGTCCATAAGTCCGGTCCTACCCGACCCTCCATGACAATGGACTGGACGGATATAGTGCTTGAGCCGGCAGATCAAACTGTCATCCCTAAATTAACACCTCTAAATCAAAAGAATAAATTTCCAAATTTTTATATAAATTTGAATACTTGGTCATGAAAATATATTAAAGCTTCGGAAGAAATTGGATGTTGTGTTGGAATTGAGATTTGAGTCGTGAAAGTATTTATATTTTGATCTTATTTACAGCAAAGTTATTACAAGCCGTGACTAGAAGACTTTGATGAAATCAATGTAAGTGTTGTAAGATGAAGACTAAGTAATAATAGATTAAATTATAACATTTGTGGTTATACATATTATACAAGCTCATAAATGCTATTTTGGTATGTTATACACTTATACTTTTAATAGCAAAAATTTGAACGAATCAATTTGATATATAATTTAATCGGTTTCAAAATTATTTGTTAATGATAATCTAAAATTCTTCTATAAGAACAATTGTGGTGTAAGTTTTCATGTAAAATTGACTTCTTTTCTAAATTTCGTCTAGATCTTTTAATGCTACGAAATTTAACTACATAAAGATTTTTTTTGAGGTAGAATTGCGTGAAAAGTTTACTTTCTACAATCTTAACTTGGACTTAGCTCCAAAAAAAAAAAAGGTTCTCATTTAAAATGGCACCACGTCTAATTGCGTACTCTCTATTCTCTAATCACGCATCACAATTAGCCAATTATGTAAGGTATATACTTCATAATTAATGTAGTTAACTCATTAAAAATTTCGTATAAGATTGTTCTACTACAAGGTTGAAGCAAATTTTGAAAAAGGAAGGGTTAAGTTTTCAGAGAAGTCACAAATTCTCGTATCGAAATTCATATTTGATTATTAAACTTTGAATTATCATTTTTTTAAAACTTTGAATTGTCAATTTTTAGTCAATGAACTATGATATATCTTCAAATTTAGTCATCTTCACATATTTTTCTAAAAAGATTTAACAAAAAACTGACAAAAAGTGCATATTTTTCTTCTAAAATCTTCATAGTAATTCATCTTTTAGATATAGTTGCCACGTAGGCATCGCGTCATGTTGAAGAATAGATGGCCTCAGAAATCTTTCATCATAGGCCTAAATTAGAAAGCTAAATAGCTGTTAGAATCAAATCAGAATGTATTTAGGAAATCTCTTAATTTGGAAATAGCCAACGGCTAGTAAAGGGACTAGCCTATAAATACCCTTGTACAACAACTTGTAAAGTATGAAATCAGAAATACAAAATCGATTTTACTCAAAAACACTATGTCTAAAATTCAATATGGTATCAGAGCAGGAAGAATCCTGACTCTCCAAAATCTGCTGCTGCAGAAATAAACCTGCAAGCAAACAAGTTCTGCTCTCAGTTTGAGCACCTGTGACTACAAGCCAGCAAGCTGACGAGCTACTAGGTGATTCTCAGTCATCATCGAGCACCCTCAACCCCACAAGTATTTGTTTCTGTTCTTATCAGCTTCCATACCAGCAAAATCAAATACCTGTTTCTGTTCTTACCAGTTTCCATACCAGCAAAATCAAATACCATGTACCAACAATCCGATAGCATAAAACTCACAACCGTAGTTCTCAATGGCCACAATTACATACCTTGGGCCAGATCGGTTTCAATCGGCCTCGGTGGCAAAGGCAAACTCGGCTTTGTCACTGGAACCAGAGAAAAACCCAAACCAGCAAAAGCCCACGAAGTTACTGCTGAAGAAAAAAGCAGAATCGAAGAATGGGAAACAACAGACCAGATGGTCATGTCATGGCTTCTAAGCACCATGGAGCAAAAAATCTCAAACGTCCTCATGTACTCAAACACCTCAAAGGAAATCTGGGACAAGGCAAAAACAAGGTATGGCCAGCAAAAAAAACTTCGCACACATATTTTCTCTCAAACAAGAACTTGCCCAGATCAAACAAAATGGACAAAGCAACAACGAACTCGTAACAAAAATAATGTCCAAATGGGAAGAACTGAACATATATCTCCCACAAACAACCGATCCGAACGAAAACCAGAAAAGATCTGAACAAGATCTGATCTTCACATACCTGGGAGCTCTCGACCCAACCTATGAGGCTATTCGGTCGCAAATCCTGGCCTCAGCCGAGATGCCGACCTTCGACGATGTGGTGTTGAGGATCCAGCAAGAGGAGTCTCGTTGGGTTCTCATGAACCCCAGACAGCCAGACAACACCGAGAACAAGGTATTCAAGGTAGAAAATCTAACTCTAGTTTCAGGGAAACAACAAGAGGGAGAGGGGGTCCAAGCACCGAGCGGTGTGATCATTGCAACCATGCAGGACACAACCGCGACTGTTGCTGGTTCCTTCACCCTCACCTCCGACCGATCCGAGACAAAAAATCAAAGAACCATGGCGGCGGAAGAAACGAGAGAAAACCCTACTCGGGTATTGGTGCTGGGGCAGATGGGAGAGAAAGAGACGGGACGCGTTTTAATGAGGGGGCTGGATCGACGCGAGTTAATGACAATGCATCAGGATCAGGTTACAACGTGGGAACCGGAACCAACTTAGACTCAGACTCGGGGTCGTCTATGGCACAGAATGTGCAGCTGAACCAACTCCTCACTCAACTGAATAGTTTGTTACAGCAACAAACATCAAGTTTTGTACATTCTAAATATTTTAATAATTCATCTAAATTAGTGAACAACTCTAGACTTACAAAAGGTTGGATAATCGATTCCGGTGCAACTGATCATATGACATGGGACCAAAATAAATTAATAAATATCAAGCAAATTAGAGATCCACAACATGTAATTGTTGCAAATGGGGAACAAGTCCAAATTCACGGTTTTGGTACAACCAAATTACTAGGAAAAAATATTGAAAATATTTTGTATCTACCAAAATTTAATTCAAATTTATTATCCATTAGTAAAATAACTCGAGAATTAAATTGTTATGCTATATTCTCACCAAATAAAGTGATATTTCAGGACCAAAAATCAGGGATGAAGATTGGTGAGGGATGCTTGAAAAATGGTCTCTATTATCTCGATGAAAACATCAATAAATGCCACGTGGCATCAAATTTAGTAGATCGCAATAAGTTGTTACATTGGAGATTTGGTCATCCTTCTGATCAAATTTTAAATAAACTTTTTTGTTCTAAGTTAGATTCAAAAAATTGTGATGTTTGCAAACTTTCAAAACAAACTAGATTACCTTTTTATTTATCTACTAGCATGCCAGGAAAATGTTTTGATCTAGTACATTCTGATGTTTGGGGTCCGGCTCCTGTTGATTCATATAATCATTTTAAGTATGTTGTCACTTTTATCGATGATTTCTCTCGAACAACATGGGTTTATCTTTTGAAAGGAAAAAATGAAGTATTTTCATATTTTCAAGAATTTTACAACTTTGTTGAAAATCAATATAATACAAAAATTAAAATCTTTAGATCCGATAATGGAACAGAATACATTAACAAAAACTTTACAGAATTTTTTAAACAAAAAGGAATCCTACACCAAACAACGTGTATCAATACTCCCGAACAAAATGGAGTTTCTGAAAGAAAAAATAGACATTTACTTGAAGTCACTAGATTGATTCTTTTTCAATCCAATGTTCCAAAGGCATATTGGTCGGATGCCGTATTAACTGCAACTTATCTCATTAATAGGCTACCAAGTGTAAGACTCAAGAATATGAGCCCCTTAGAAATTCTTAAAGGTAGAAAAATAGACCTTGATCATATACGAGTTTTTGGATGTACATGTTTCGTGCATATAAAAAGACAAGACAAATTAGATAAAAATGCCGTTAAAACAATATTTTTAGGATACTCTTCTCAAAAAAAGGGGTATAAATGTTACGATCCCAAAACTCGAAAATTATATATTTCACGAGATGTCTCATTTTTTGAAAATGAACCATATTATCACATGAATGACGAAAGGGGCACGCAAGATCCACAAATCATATTATCACGTAATATCTTTATGTTTCCTGAAGAAATTAATCAAGTACAGGTTGAGCACACAGTTGAAGAACAAGACGTCATAACAATAGCAATTCCTTCAGGGGGAGAAAATATGACAAGTGAAGAACCGATTCAAGAAGCAATTGAAGAACAAATTCAAGAAGCAATTGAAGAACCAATTCAAGAAGAAATTGCCTTAAGAAGATCTACGAGACAAGGTCGCCCTCCAATAAAATTAAGGGATTATGTATCACAACAGGTAATGTATCACATCCAAAGGTTCATCTCATACGATAAGGTATCTCCCACATACCAAGCCTACTTGAGTAACATCACAAACCAAAATGAACCAACCACATTTAGTGAAGCCATTCAAAATCCAATTTGGAAGAAGGCCATGAAAGAAGAACTGGAAGCCTTAGAAAAAAACAACACATGAGACATAATTCCCTTGCCAAAACACAAGAAACCTGTAGGGTGCAAATGGGTATACAAAATTAAATATAACTGTGATGGTACCATTGAACGGTATAAGGCTAGACTAGTGGCAAAAGGATTCACCCAAACTTACGGTATAGATTATCAAGAAACCTTTGCACCAGTAGCAAAGATGAATACCGTTAGGATTTTACTTTCAGTAGCTGCCAATTTAGGATGGGATCTATCCCAAATGGATGTAAAAAATGCTTTCCTTCAAGGAAACTTGGAAGAAGAAGTCTATATGACTCTTCCCCCAGGACATAAAAATGCAACAGACTCATCACTAGTGTGTAAATTAAAGAAAGCAATTTATGGCCTCAAGCAATCTCCAAGAGCATGGTATGCCAAACTCAGCCTCTCTCTTCTAAAAATTAACTTTGTCAAAAGCACAGCAGACTCATCTATGTTCATAAAACACTCAAAGGACACCACTACCATTATACTTGTTTATGTAGATGACATTATTATTACTGGAAATAATAATGAAGAAGTTAGAATGGTAAAACAATATTTAAAAAGTGAATTTGATATTAAAGACCTTGGACAACTTTCATACTTTCTTGGAATAGAAATAGCTCATTCAAAGAAAGGATTATTCCTATCTCAAAGAAAATATATTCTTGACCTGTTGAAGGAAACTGGTAAATTAGGAGCTAAACCAGCCAGTACACCCATGGAAACAAATGTTAAACTAGGAATTGAAGATGGCGAACCACTATCTGACATAGGACAATACCAAAGACTAGCTGGTAAATTGATCTACCTTACAGTAACCAGACCTGATATTGCCTTTGCAGTTAGTGTCATAAGCCAATTCACGCATGCTCCACGTACCAGTCATTTGAGTGCAATAGATAGAATATTGAGATACCTCAAGGGCACTCCAGGTCAAGGAATTTGGATGAAAAGAAATAATTCTAACGATGTGGTTGGTTTTTCTGATGCAGACTGGGCTGGTAGTTGCGACAGAAAATCAACCACGGGATTTGGCACTTTTGTAGGTGGAAATTTAGTCACTTGGAAAAGTAAAAAGCAAAACGTTGTGGCAAGATCAAGTGCAGAAGCTGAATATCGAGCCATGGCGTCTACAGCAAGCGAGCTCATTTGGATTAAACAGTTACTTCAAGATATGAAAATAGAACACAAGAAAACCATGCAAATGTACTGCGATAATCAAGCCGCACGACATATTGCATCTAATCCAGTCTTTCACGAAAGAACCAAACATATAGAAGTGGACTGTCACTTTGTCAGAGAAAAAGTACAGTCAGGAGAAATCGAAACACCATTTGTGAGAAGCAAAGATCAATTAGCCGACATCTTCACGAAAGCTCTCGACAAGCCTAATCATCTACAAATACTTAGCAAGTTAGGTTCAATCAACTTATTCCAACCTCACTTGAGGGGGAGTGTTGAAGAATAGATGGCCTCAGAAATCTTTCATCATAGGCCTAAATTAGGAAGCTAAATAGCTGTTAGAATCAAATCAGAATGTATTTAGAAAATCTCTTAATTTGGAAATAGCCAACGGCTAGTAAAGGGACTAGCCTATAAATACCCTTGTACAACAACTTGTAAAGTATGAAATCAGAAATACAAAATCGATTTTACTCAAAAACACTCTGTCTAAAATTCAATACGTCAATTTTACATTATATTTTTTTATGAAAAAACATGTGAGAGTGACTAAATTTGGAGATGTATCAAAGTTCATGACTAAAACTAGATAATTCAATCAGTGATCAAATATGAATTTGATATAAAATTTAATGACTTCTCAAAAAATTTACCCCAAAACTATTATGATATTATCTCAAAAAGATACTTCCAGTATATTTCAAAAATTTCTAAAATACCGTCCATGCAAAAAAAAAAACAATACTTAAGTTACAGTGAAAATTATAAATAATGTAACATATAAAATAACCACTTTTGTATTATCCAACTATTGATAGATTATAGATATATATTCAATTTCATCAAATTTACAAAGCAAGAAAAGGCATCACTCCACGATGGTTACTTGGAAAACCATGATAATAAATTTTTAAATAAATCTAAAAAGTTTAAACAAAGTTTAATCTTAACTTTATAGACTGATTGTATTTATACTTTTATTCAATTGAAGTTTCCCTTGGTATTTTATTAAAACCCATTTTTTAGAAAGAAGTGAGTCTTTGTGAAGTCTCAAATTTAGATCTAAAATCTCACATAAATGCTAATTCTAAGCTGTCATCTCTCTTTGGGAGAAGACAAGAACTGGTTCTTA
>CAXKVX010004324.1:0-21152 GCA_964058865.1 Eleocharis quinqueflora
CCCTAAACCATGGTTGTGCAAGTGGTAGTCGTGCTTACGAAACCCCAAATGAGTATGTTGAGCCAATAGCTTGTAGAATGCCAGATGCATATCTTCGTACCAATTGTTATGAACCGAATGCAACCTCAAATCGAAATCAATCGATTCTAGAGGAAGAAGAAGATTATGAGGATTTCGAATTTAATGTTGGGTTGGATGAAATTAACCCGGCGGAACGGGTTGAGATATTAGTGAACCAAGATGCAAGCCCAATTGGAAATACGTGTGGTAATGATGCTTTCATGAATTTGAATTTTACACCTTTCGAAGATCCTAATTACAATTCTGAAGAAGAGACTTCTCTGACCATGACAACATGGCTATTACGAGATCGAACCGATTCTCATCCAATAGCTTCGTGGAATAATATTAATGCAATCGTCGATATAATTGGTGATGGCAATTACTTTGACGACGAAGGATATGTCACAGAAGATGGTTTAGCAGTGGGACAATGTTTTCGGTCAAAGGATCATCTAAAATGGGTTGTGCATGATTTTCCCATCAAATCGAACCACACGTTTAAGAAGAGAAAGTCCAATACAAGCGTGTATACAATCGAGTGCACCGACCAAAATTGCAATTGGAGGTTGTATGCATCAAGAAAGCTAAGTGATGATGCTTTTATTATTAATACAAGGCAAGGTCCGCATGAATGTGTTATGTCGGGAGATAGGTTGGAGCATCCGCACTTAACGTCTCCATTCATGGCTTCCATAATCAGAGAAAGTGCTAAGGGAAATGTAAGGTTTACTATAAAAGACATCAAGATTGCCATTGAGCAGAGATATAATTTCAAGGCTCCTTATCTCAAGTGTTGGCGTGCAAAAGAGATCGCAATCGCGCAATTGTTCGGAGATTGGAGGCAAGCTTATGATTTAATCGTGCCCTTACTTAATGCCATACAAAGAACAAACCTGGGTACATTGATTGAGTGGTTTATTGCCCCCACAAATGATCCAAATGAAAGATTATTTCAAGCAGTGTGTTGGGCATATGGTCCGGCAATACATGCCTTCAGGCACTGCAAACCTGTTATAGGAATTGACGGTACACATTTGTCTGGGCGGTATAAGGGGAAGATGTTAGTTGCATGTGGCTTTGACGCAGAAGATCAGTTGGTGTCCCTTGCATTCGCGTTGGTTGATACCGAGAACAACAAATCTTGGGAGGATTTCATGAAATTTGTTCGTAGGGAAGTGGATGGATCACGAGTTGTGACAGTACTCTCTGATCGTCACAAGAGTATCTTGCGGGTTTTTAGTGAGCCAGACCTGGGTTGGAGCACCCAAGATGGACATGCCTTTCATCGATATTGTTCAAGGCACATATGTCAAAATTTCACAAAAGAATTTGCCAACAAAAAATTAACACAGATCTTGAGGCAAGCAATGAAACAAAATCAAAAGAGTAAGTTTCTAATGAGGCTCAGTCGTATTCGCGAAAAATGCCCCGACGCTGCAACATGACTTGAGGATATTGGTAGGGATCCGAACGATGTTGAAAGGAACAATGCACCGCGTGATTAATAGTCGTGCCCCTAAGTGATTAATAGTCGTGCCCCTAAGTGCTAGGGCCCACAACTGCAAAAGCACCTGCAGAATGCCTTGATTTCAAGGAAAAAAGCGAATCTCCTTAGGGGCGCAACTATTAATCGCGTCCTTGGTCCTCTGTGCAATTTTTAGAGTGCCTCTGATCCTATCTATTGAAAATCTTCGCTGCATGACCCTCTGTGAAATTTTTCCGAACGATCAGTATCTTTCTGGTCCTTTAGGCAGGCTAGTTTATGTATCCTATTAAATAGTTAATGTGGGTTCTTTGTTGGGCATGAATATCAACGCCTTTAATTGAAAGATATGATATATATTGACGCCTTCAACATTTTGCCTTTCTAATTTAGGGGTGGAGTTTGGTGTAGCCTAGTATTGTGTTATACGGAAAAGACGGTCTGAATTGATCGTCAAGTCTAAATGAAAAGTCAGCGACGAAAATCATGAGAAGTTTAAATTCAACACGAATTTTGCTGTAGCTGAAGAATATCTGATGACATACAATTGTTGCGCTACACATATTGCGCAGTAGATGATTTGATTTCCTAATTTAGTGTATGTGTATTTCTGCCGAAGATGTTTTCTATAAGAGTATTTATTTATGTTTATTGAAACATAGATTTTAGCGAACTCTTTTTTCTCAATTTTACAGAACATTTTTTGTCAAATTTGGAAAAATAATATATACTGTGATACTGCTATTAATAACAATATTGATAATACAAATTATTTGATTCGACAGAAATTTAGACTATTAAATACTTTCGCTAACCAACTTTGTATACCTCCAGAAAATTTTAGCAGAGTTTCAAAAAATTTAAATAGAAACATTTCATGCGAATATTAACAAAACAAAAATGTAATTATAAAGCACTTAACATAAATAATAATATCATGCTATAGCATTAATTTTTTCATTATACTATCAGAATTGTGATTATTAACGTGGTCAGATATGTTTTTTTGTGTCCAAATTAAATAACTTCCAAGGAAATAAACTTTTCTTTTGTGTGAATTTACCACAGAACAAATTATGGACGAAAAAATGTTTCTTGCCACAAAAATAGTCTTTGCTTCCACAGAAATAATCTAACCTCCCAAATATTACTCTCTCTTTCATAGAAAAAGCTACTCAGAGAAATACTCTAAATTTTTAGCGAGAAAATTTCTTCCAAAACTTCACAGAGATTACTCACCCTCTTCTCCCAAATATTACTCCCAAAGTCTCTCTCTTCTCCAAAATTTCAACATAAGTCATCTCTCTCTTCTCTTCATTTCCTCTCTTATTCTCTTATTCGATTTCTCTTCATGTCCTCTCTGCTCCGAAATAAGCACGAGCTCAGCTGTAGGTGCTTTGATACAGGAACTTTGGTACTGGCCGGCTTCCAATTGGTACTTTTTTCCTCTCTCCCTTCTCTTTCTTTCCTCTATTATGCATTTACTTTGTGAACAATTTTTTTTTCCATAGGAGATATTGGCACAAGTGCTTTGGTACTGACTTCAAATTGGTACTTCCTTTCCTCTCTCCCTTCTCTTCCTTTCCTCTCTTATGCATTAACTTTGTTTTGAATAATTTTTGTGCACATGAGATATTAGCACCAGAGCTCTTCAAATTTGATTTTTATTTTGTATTATGTAAAGTTATATAGTCAAATTTTGGATACATGTTTATTTTATATTTTGTGCAGTTTACAACGTGTAAATTTTTATGGTACTTGCTTTTAATTTGTATTATGACAAATAAAAGTTGGTTAATAAAATTTGTGTAAATAATGATTATACTGACAATAAATAATTTATTAATTGACAAAAATAATACCATGATGAAAATAATGTTTCTATATTTCTTAAAAATGCGCAAATAAATAATAATTACGTTGATAATATAATTATTTTCGTGGTAACTTTTGAATCATTTCCATGCAAATACCATGAAAATATGCATGTTAACCATGGAAATAAATACCGGCGTCCACAAGCAAAGTTATTTCGGTGGAGTTATTTCTATGCTTAGCTCTACAGAAAAGAGTATTTCCAAGTTATTCCATGGAAATAATGCTTTTTGTGAGGAGAGTAGTTTCATGGATACATTTCCATGTTATTCCATGGAAATAATGCTTTTTGTGGGGAGAGTAGTTTCATGGATACATTTTCATAGTGGTTTCTTGAAAGGTTTAGAGTTTTCTTGAAAGGTTACTACTCATAAATGAAGTAATCATATCAGAAAAACTTCTCGTAGTAGGATAGAATGCTTGGTGGTGTTTTCATGAATGGTTATCACCCATAAATGAAGTACTCGGATCAGAAACACTTCTCGTAGCAAGATAAAATGCTTCGTGGTGTTTTGTTGAATGTATACAATCCATAAATGAAGTAACAGTCATGAAGTCCTTAGAGTGGTATTCTACGTTTCTACATGGTGGTTTCCTGAAAGGTTTGGAGTTTTCTTGAATGTTACCATCCATAAATGAAGTAATAGTCATGAAGCGCTTAGAGTGGTATTCTACATTTCTTCGTGGTGGTTTCCCGAAAGGTTTGGAGTTTTCTTGAAAGGTTACCACCCATAAATGTACTCGAATCAGAAACACTTCTCGTAGCAGGATAAGATGCTTTGCTGTGTTTTCTTGAATGTTTACCACCCATAAATGAAGCAATAGTCATGAAGCGCTTATAGTGGTATTCTACATTTCTTTGTGGTGATTTCTTGAAAGGTTTGGAGTTTTCTTCAAAGGTTGCCACCCATAAAAGAAGTACCCGGATCAAAACACTTCTCGTAGCAGGATAAGATGCTTTGCGGTGTTTTCTTCAATGTATACCACCCATAAATGAAGTAATAGTCATGAAGCGCTTAGAGTGGTATTCTACATTTTTTTATGATGGTTTCCTGAAAGGTTTGGAGTTTTCTTGAATGGTTACCATCCATAAATGAAGTACTCGGATCAGAAACACTTCTCATAGTTTGATAAGATGCTTTATGGTGTTTTCTTGAATGTTTACCACCCATAAATGAAGTAATAGTCTAAAGCGCTTAATGTGGTATTCTACATTTCATCGTGGGGGTTTCATTAAAGGTTTAGAGTTTTCTTGGAAGGTTACCAGCCATAAATGAAGTAATCATATCAAGAACACTTCTCGTAGTAGGATAGGATGCTTTGCGGTGTTTTTTTGAATGTTTACCGCCCATAAATAAAATACTCGAATCAGAAACACTTCTTGTAGCCGGATAAGATGCTTTTTGGTGTTTTCTTGAATGTTTACAACCCATAAATGAAGTAATAGTCATGAAGCGCTTAGAGTAGTATTCTACATTTCTTCGTGGCGGTTTCCTGAAAGGTTTGGAGTTTTCTTGAATGGTTACCACTCATAAATGAAGTACTCAGATCAGGAACACTTCTCCTAGCAGGATAAGATGCTTTGCGATGTTTTCTTGAATGTTTACCATCCATAAATGAAGTAATAGTCATGAAGCGCTTAGAGTGGTATTCTACATTTCTTTAACGTGGTTTCCTAAAAGGTTTGAAGTTTTCTTGAATGGTTACCACCCCATTAATGAAGTAATCTGATCAGAAACACATCTCGTTGCAGGATAATATGCTTTGCGGTATTTTCTTGAAAGTTTACCACGATAAATGAAGTAATAGTAATGAAGCGCTTAGAGTGGTATTCTTCCTCTCTTCGTGGTGGTTTCATGAAAGGTTTAGAGTTTTCTTGGAACCTTACCACACATAAATGAAGTAATCATATCAGGAACACTTCTCGTAGTAGGATATGATGTTTTGTGTTGTTTCATTGAATGTTTACCACCCACAAATGAAGTATTCGGATCAGAAACACTTCTCGTAGCAGGATAAGATGCTTTGCGTTGATTTCTTGAATGTTTACCACCCATAAATGAAGTAATATTCATGAAGCGCTTAGAATGGTATTCTATATTTCTTTGTGGTGATTTCCTGAAAGGTTTGGAGGTTTCTTGAAAGGTTACATGTTATAAATGAAGTACTCCGATCGGAAACACTTCTTGTAGCAAGATAAGATGCTTTGCGATATTTTCTTGAACGTTTACCACCCACAAATGAAGTACACGGATCGAAAACACTTCTTGTAGCATGATAAAATGCTTTGCGGTGTTTTCTTGAGCGTTTACCACCCATAAATGAAGTAATAGTCAAGAAGCTCTTAGAGTGATATTCAACATTTCTTCGTGGTGGTTTCCAGAAAGGTTTGGAGTTTTCTTGAAAAGTTACCACCCATAAATGAAGTACTCTGCTCAGAAACAATTCTCATTGCACGATAATGTGCTTTGCGTTGTTTTCTTGAAAGTTTACCACGACAAATGAAGTAATAGTAATGAAGCGTTTAGAGTAGTATTATTCTTCTCTTCGTGGTGGTATCATGAAAGGTTTAGAGTTTTCTTGGGTGGTAACCAATCAAGAAAACACCACAAAGCACTTATAATTCTATGAGAATTGTTTCAAATCAGAGTACTTCATTTATGGGTGGTAACCAATAAAGAAAACCCCACAAAGCATTTATGCTTCTATGAGAACTGTTTCTAATCAAAGTACTTCATTTATGGGTGATAATCATTCAAGAAAACAACACAAAGCACATATCCTTCTGTGAGAAGTGTTTCTAATCAGAGTACTTCATTTATGGATGGTAACCAATCAAGAAAACAAGACAAAGTACTTTTACTTCAATGGGAAGTATTTCTAATCTGAGTACTTCAATTATGGGTGGTAACCAATCATGAAAACACCACAAAGCATTTATCCTTCTATGGGAAGTATTTCTAATCAAAGAACTTCATTTTTGGGTGATAATTATTCAAGAAAACAACACAAAGCACTTATACTTCTATGAGAATTGTTACTAATCAGAGTACTTCATTTATGGATGGTAACCAATCAAGAAAATACCACAAAGCACTTTTACTTCTATGGGAAGTATGTCTAATCAGAGTACTTCATTTAAGGGTGGTAACCAATCAAGAAAAGACCACAAAGCATATATGCTTCCATGAGAAGTGTTTCTAATCAAAGTACTTCAATTATGGGTGATAAACATTCAAGAAAACACCACAAAGCACTTATACTTCTATGAGAAGTGTTTGTAATCATAGTAGTACCTCATTTATAGGTGGTAGTCAATCAAGAAAACACCACAAAGAATTTATATTTCCATGAGAAGTGTTTCTAATCAAAGTACTTCATTTATGGGTTATATTCATTCAAGAAAACAACACAAATCACTTTTATTCTATGGGAAGTGTTTCTAATCAGAGTACTTCATTTATGGGTGGTAACCAATCAAGAAAACACCACAAAACATTTATTCTTCTATGGGAAGTGTTTCTAATCAAAGAACTTCATTTATGGGTAATGATCATTCAAGAAAACAACACAAAGCACATATCCTTCTGTGAGAAGTGTTTCTAATCAAAGTACTTCATTTATTGGTGATAACCATTCAAGAAAACACCACAAATCACTTATACTTCTATGAGAAGTGTTTCTAATCAGAATACTTCATTTATGGGTGGTAACCATTCAAGAAAACACCACAAATCACTTATACTTCTATGAGAGGTGTCTGTAATCATAGTAGTACCTCATTTATAGGTGGTAACCAATCAAGTAAACATCACAAAGCATTTATACTTCTATGAGAAGTGTCTCTAATCAAAGTACTTCATTTATGGGTTATATTCATTCAAGAAAACAACACAAAGCACTTTTACTTCTATGGGAAGTGTTTCTAATCATAGTAGTACCTCATTTATAGGTGGTAACCAATCAAGAAAACATCACAAAGCATTTATACTTCTATGAGAAGTGTCTCTAATCAAAGTACTTCATTTTTGAGTTATATTCATTCAAGAAAACAGCACAAAGCACTTTTACTTCTATGGGAAATTTTTCTAATCAGAGTACTTCATTTATGGGTGGTAACCAATCAAGAAAACACTACAAAACATTTATGCTTCTATGAGAAGTGTTTCTAATCAAAGTACATCATTTATTGGTGATAACCATTCAAGAACACACCACAAATCACTTATACTTCTATGAGAAGTGTTTCTAATCAGAATACTTCATTAATAGGTGGTAACCATTCAATAAAACACCACAAATCACTTATACTTCTATGAGAAGTGTTTGTAATCATAGTAGTACCTCATTTATAGGTGGTAACCAATCAAGAAAACATCACAAAGCATTTATACTTCTATGAGAAGTGTCTCTAATCAAAGTACTTCATTTATGGGTTATATTCATTCAAGAAAACAGCACAAAGCACTTGTACTTCAATGGGAAGTGTTTCTAATCAGAGTACTTCATTTATGGGTGGTAACCAATCCAGAAAACACGACAAAGCATTTTTTCTTCTATGGGTAGTGTTTCTAATCAAAGAACCTTATTTATGGGTGATAATCATTCAAGAAAACAACACAAAGCACATATCCTTCTGTGAGAAGAGTTCTAATCAGAGTACTTCATTTATGGATGGTAACCAATCAAGAATACACCACAAAGCACTTATACTTTTATGGGAAGTGTTTCTAATCAGAGTACTTCATTTATGGGTGGTAACCAATCAAGAAAACACTAGAAAACATTTATGCTTCTATGAGAAGTGTTTCTAATCAAAGTACTTCATTTATTGGTGATAACCATTCAAGAAAACACCACAAATCACTTATACTTCTATGAGAAGTGTTTCTAATCAGAATACTTCATTTATGGGTGGTAACCATTCAAGAAAACACCACAAATCACTTATACTTCTATGAGAGGTGTCTGTAATCATAATAGTACCTCATTTATAGGTGGTAACCAATCAAGAAAACATCACAAAGCATTTATACTTCTATGAGAAGTGTCTCTAATCAAAGTACTTCATTTATGGGTTATATTCATTCAAGAAAACAACACAAAGCACTTTTACTTCTATGGGAAGTGTTTCTACTCAGAGTACTTCATTTATGGGTGGTAACCAATCAAGAAAACACTACAAAACATTTATGCTTCTATGAGAAGTGTTTCTAATCAAAGTACTTCATTTATTGGTGATAATCATTCAAGAAAACACCACAAATCACTTATACTTCTATGAGAAGTGTTTCTAATCAGAATACTTCATTTATGGGTGGTAACCATTCAAGAAAACACCACAAATCACTTATACTTCTATGAGAGGTGTCTGTAAATCATAGTAGTACCTCATTTATAGGTGGTAACCAATCAAGAAAACATCACCAAGCATTTATACTTCTATGAGAAGTGTCTCTAATCAAAGTACTTCATTTATGGGTTATATTCATTCAAGAAAACAACACAAAGCACTTTTACTTCTATGGAAAGTGTTTCTAATCAGAGTACTTCATTTATGGATGGTAACCAATCAAGAAAACACTACAAAACATTTATGCTTCTATGAGAAGTGTTTCTAATCAAAGTACTTCATTTATGGGTTATATGCATTCAAGAAAACAGCACAAAGCACTTTTACTTCTATGGAAAGTGTTTCTAATCAGAGTACTTCATTTATGGGTGGTAACCAATCAAGAAAACACCACAAAACATTTATGCTTCTATGGGAAGTGTTTCTAATCAGAGAACTTCATTTATCGGTGATAATCATTCGAGAAAACAACACAAAGCACATATCCTTCTGTGAGAAGTGTTTCTAATCAGAGTACTTCCTTTATGGGTGGTAACCAATCAAGAAAACACTACAAAACATTTATGCTTCTATGAGAAGTGTTTCTAATGAAAGTACTTCATTTATTGGTGATAACCATTCAAGAACACACCACAAATCACTTATACTTCTATGAGAAGTGTTTCTAATCAGAATACTTCATTAATAGGTGGTAACCATTCAATAAAACACCACAAATCACTTATACTTCTATGAGAAGTGTTTGTAATCATAGTAGTACCTCATTTATAGGTGGTAACCAATCAAGAAAACACCACACAACAATTATACTTCTATGAGAAGTGTTTCTAATCAAAATACTTAATTTATGGGTTATATTCATTCAAGAAAACAACACAAAGCACTTTTACTTCTATGGGAAGTGTTTGTAATCATAGTAGTACCTCATTTATAGGTGGTAACCAATCAAGAAAATACCACAAAGCATTTATACTTCTATGAGAAGTGTCTCTAATCAGAATCCTTCATTTATGGGTGGTAACCATTCAAGAAAACACCACAAATCACTTATACTTCTATGAGAAGTGTTTGTAATCATACTAGTACCTCATTTATAGGTGGTAACCAATCAAGAAAACACCACACAACATTTATACTTCTATGAGAAGTGTCTCTAATCAAAGTACTTCATTTATGAGTTATATTCATTCAAGAAAACAGCACAAAGCACTTTTACTTCTATGGGAAATTTTTCTAATCAGAGTACTTCATTTATGGGTGGTAACCAATCAAGAAAACACTACAAAACATTTATGCTTTTATGAGAAGTGTTTCTAATCAAAGTACATCATTTATTGGTGATAACCATTCAAGAACACACCACAAATCACTTATACTTCAATGAGAAGTGTTTCTAATCAGAATACTTCATTAATAGGTGGTAACCATTCAATAAAACACCACAAATCACTTATACTTCTATGAGAAGTGTTTGTAATCATAGTAGTACCTCATTTATAGGTGGTAACCAATCAAGAAAACATCACAAAGCATTTATACTTCTATGAGAAGTGTCTCTAATCAAAGTACTTCATTTATGGGTTATATTCATTCAAGAAAACAGCACAAAGCACTTGTACTTCAATGGGAAGTGTTTCTAATCAGAGTACTTCATTTATGGGTGGTAACCAATCCAGAAAACACGACAAAGCATTTTTTCTTCTATGGGTAGTGTTTCTAATCAAAGAACCTTATTTATGGGTGATAATCATTCAAGAAAACAACACAAAGCACATATCCTTCTGTGAGAGGAGTTTCTAATCAGAGTACTTCATTTATGGATGGTAACCAATCAAGAATACACCACAAAGCACTTATACTTTTATGGGAAGTGTTTCTAATCAGAGTACTTCATTTATGGGTGGTAACCAATCAAGAAAACACTACAAAACATTTATGCTTCTATGAGAAGTGTTTCTAATCAAAGTACTTCATTTATTGGTGATAACCATTCAAGAAAACACCAAAAATCACTTATACTTCTATGAGAGGTGTCTGTAATCATAGTAGTACCTCATTTATAGGTGGAAACCAATCAAGAAAACATCACAAAGCATTTATACTTCTATGAGAAGTGTCTCTAATCAAAGTACATCATTTATGGGTTATATGCATTCAAGAAAACAGCAGAAAGCACTTTTACTTCTATGGGAAGTGTTTCTAATCAGAGTACTTCATTTATGGGTGGTAACCAATCAAGAAAACACCACAAAACATTTATGCTTCTATGGGAAGTGTTTCTAATCAAAGAACTTCATTTATGGGTGATAATCATTCGAGAAAACAACACAAAGCACATATCGTTCTGTGAGAAGTGTTTCTAATCAGAGTACTTCATTTATGGATGGTAACCAATCAAAAATACACCACAAAGCACTTATACTTTTATGGAAAGTGTTTCTAATCAGAGTACTTCATTTATGGTTGGTAACCAATCAAGAAAACACTACAAAACATTTATGCTTCTATGAGAAGTGTTTCTAATGAAAGTACTTCATTTATTGGTGATAACCATTCAAGAAAACACCACAAATCACTTATACTTCTATGAGAAGTGTTTGTAATGATAGTAGTACCTCATTTATAGGTGGAAACCAATCAAGAAAACATCACAAAGCATTTATACTTCTATGAGAAGTGTCTCTAATCAAAGTACTTTATTTATGAGTTATATTCATTCAATAAAACAGCACAAAGCACTTTTACTTCTATGGGAAATTTTTCTAATCAGAGTACTTCTTTTATGGGTGGTAACCAATCAAGAAAACACTACAAAACATTTATGCTTCTATGAGAAGTGTTTCTAATCAAAGTACATCATTTATTGGTGATAACCATTCAAGAAAACACCACAAATCACTTATACTTCTATGAGAAGTGTTTCTAATCAGAATACTTCATTAATGGGTGGTAACCATTCAAGAAAACACCACAAATCACTTATACTTCTATGAGAAGTGTTTGTAATCATAGTAGTACCTCATTTATAGGTGGTAACCAATCAAGAAAACATCACAAAGCATTTATACTTCTATGAGAAGTGTCTCTAATAAAAGTACTTCATTTATGGGTTATATTCATTCAAGAAAACAACACAAAGCACTTTTACTTCAATGGGAAGTGTTTCTAATCAAAGAATCTTATTTATGGGTGATAATTATTCAAGAAAACAACACAAAGCACATATACTTCTTTGAGAAGTGTTTCTAATCAGAGTACTTCATTTATGGATGGTAACCAATCAAGAATACACCACAAAGCACTTATACTTTTATGGGAAGTGTTTCTAATCATAGTACTTCATTTATGGGTGGTAACCATTCAAGAAAACACTACAGAATATTTATGCTTCTATGAGAAGTGTTTCTAATCAAAGTACTTCATTTATGGGTGGTAACCAATCAAGAATACACCACAAATAACTTATACTTCTCTGAGAAGTGTTTCTAATCAGAGTACTTCATTTATGGGTGGTAACCAATCCAGAAAACACGACAAAGCATTTATGCTTCTATGGGAAGTGTTTCTAATCAAAGAACCTCATTTATGGGTGATAATCATTCAAGAAAACAACACAAAGCACTTATACTTCTCTGAGAAGTGTTTCTAATCAGAATACTTCATTTATGGGTGGTAACCAATCAAGAATACACCACAAAGCACTTATACTTTTATGGGAAGTGTTTCTAATCAGAGTACTTCATTTATGGGTGGTAACCAATCAAGAAAACACTACAAAACATTTATGCTTCTATGAGAAGTGTTTCTAATCAAAGTACTTCATTTATTGGTGATTACCATTCAAAAAAACACCACAAATCACTTATACTTCTATGAGAAGTGTTTCTAATCAGAATACTTCATTTATGGGCGGTAACCATTCAAGAAAAAACACCTTAAATCACTTATACTTTTATGAGAAGTGTTTGTAATCATAGTAGTACCTCATTTATAGGTGGTAATCAATCAAGAAAACTCCACAAAGAATTTATACTTCTATGAGAAGTGTTTCTAATCAAAGTACTTTATTTATGGGTTATATTCATTCAAGAAAACAACACAAAGCACTTTTTCTTCTGTGGGAAGTGTTTCTAATCAGAGTACTTCATTTATGGGTGGTAACCAATCAAGAAAACACCACAAAACTTTATTCTTCTATGGGAAGTGTTTCTAATCAAATAACTTCATTTATGGGTGATGATCATTCAAGAAAACAACACAAAGCACATATCCTTCTGTGAGAAGAGTTTCTAATCAGAGTACTTCATTTATGGATGGTAACCAATCAAGAAAACACCACAAAGCACTTATACTTTTATGGGAAGTGTTTCTAATCATAGTACTTCATTTATGGGTGGTAACCATTCAAGAAAACACTACAGAACATTTATGCTTCTATGAGAAGTGTTTCTAATCAAAGTACTTCATTTATGGGTGGTAACCAATCAAGAATACACCACAAATAACTTATACTTCTCTGAGAAGTGTTTCTAATCAGAGTACTTCATTTATGGGTGGTAACCAATCAAGAAAACACTACAAAACATTTATGCTTCTATGAGAAGTGTTTCTAATCAAAGTACTTCATTTATTGGTGATTACCATTCAAAAAAACACCACAAATCACTTATACTTCTATGAGAAGTGTTTCTAATCAGAATACTTCATTTATGGGCGGTAACCATTCAAGAAAAAACACCTTAAATCACTTATACTTTTATGAGAAGTGTTTGTAATCATAGTAGTACCTCATTTATAGGTGGTAATCAATCAAGAAAACTCCACAAAGAATTTATACTTCTATGAGAAGTGTTTCTAATCAAAGTACTTTATTTATGGGTTATATTCATTCAAGAAAACAACACAAAGCACTTTTTCTTCTGTGGGAAGTGTTTCTAATCAGAGTACTTCATTTATGGGTGGTAACCAATCAAGAAAACACCACAAAACTTTATTCTTCTATGGGAAGTGTTTCTAATCAAATAACTTCATTTATGGGTGATGATCATTCAAGAAAACAACACAAAGCACATATCCTTCTGTGAGAAGAGTTTCTAATCAGAGTACTTCATTTATGGATGGTAACCAATCAAGAAAACACCACAAAGCACTTATACTTTTATGGGAAGTGTTTCTAATCATAGTACTTCATTTATGGGTGGTAACCATTCAAGAAAACACTACAGAACATTTATGCTTCTATGAGAAGTGTTTCTAATCAAAGTACTTCATTTATGGGTGGTAACCAATCAAGAATACACCACAAATAACTTATACTTCTCTGAGAAGTGTTTCTAATCAGAGTACTTCATTTATGGGTGGTAACCAATCAAGAAAACACTACAAAACATTTATGCTTCTATGAGAAGTGTTTCTAATCAAAGTACTTCATTTATTGGTGATAACCATTCAAGAAAACACCACAAATCACTTATACTTCTATGAGAAGTGTTTCTAATCAGAATACTTCATTTATGGGTGGTAACCATTCAAGAAAACACCACAAATCACTTATACTTCTATGAGAGGTGTCTGTAATCATAATAGTACCTCATTTATAGGTGGTAACCAATCAAGAAAACATCACAAAGCATTTATACTTCTATGAGAAGTGTCTCTAATCAAAGTACTTCATTTATGGGTTATATTCATTCAAGAAAACAACACAAAGCACTTTTACTTCTATGGGAAGTGTTTCTACTCAGAGTACTTCATTTATGGGTGGTAACCAATCAAGAAAACACTACAAAACATTTATGCTTCTATGAGAAGTGTTTCTAATCAAAGTACTTCATTTATTGGTGATAATCATTCAAGAAAACACCACAAATCACTTATACTTCTATGAGAAGTGTTTCTAATCAGAATACTTCATTTATGGGTGGTAACCATTCAAGAAAACACCACAAATCACTTATACTTCTATGAGAGGTGTCTGTAAATCATAGTAGTACCTCATTTATAGGTGGTAACCAATCAAGAAAACATCACCAAGCATTTATACTTCTATGAGAAGTGTCTCTAATCAAAGTACTTCATTTATGGGTTATATTCATTCAAGAAAACAACACAAAGCACTTTTACTTCTATGGAAAGTGTTTCTAATCAGAGTACTTCATTTATGGATGGTAACCAATCAAGAAAACACTACAAAACATTTATGCTTCTATGAGAAGTGTTTCTAATCAAAGTACTTCATTTATGGGTTATATGCATTCAAGAAAACAGCACAAAGCACTTTTACTTCTATGGAAAGTGTTTCTAATCAGAGTACTTCATTTATGGGTGGTAACCAATCAAGAAAACACCACAAAACATTTATGCTTCTATGGGAAGTGTTTCTAATCAGAGAACTTCATTTATGGGTGATAATCATTCGAGAAAACAACACAAAGCACATATCCTTCTGTGAGAAGTGTTTCTAATCAGAGTACTTCCTTTATGGGTGGTAACCAATCAAGAAAACACTACAAAACATTTATGCTTCTATGAGAAGTGTTTCTAATGAAAGTACTTCATTTATTGGTGATAACCATTCAAGAAAACACCACAAATCACTTATACTTCTATGAGAAGTGTTTGTAATCATAGTAGTACCTCATTTATAGGTGGTAACCAATCAAGAAAACACCACACAACAATTATACTTCTATGAGAAGTGTTTCTAATCAAAATACTTAATTTATGGGTTATATTCATTCAAGAAAACAACACAAAGCACTTTTACTTCTATGGGAAGTGTTTGTAATCATAGTAGTACCTCATTTATAGGTGGTAACCAATCAAGAAAATACCACAAAGCATTTATACTTCTATGAGAAGTGTCTCTAATCAGAATCCTTCATTTATGGGTGGTAACCATTCAAGAAAACACCACAAATCACTTATACTTCTATGAGAAGTGTTTGTAATCATACTAGTACCTCATTTATAGGTGGTAACCAATCAAGAAAACACCACACAACATTTATACTTCTATGAGAAGTGTCTCTAATCAAAGTACTTCATTTATGAGTTATATTCATTCAAGAAAACAGCACAAAGCACTTTTACTTCTATGGGAAATTTTTCTAATCAGAGTACTTCATTTATGGGTGGTAACCAATCAAGAAAACACTACAAAACATTTATGCTTTTATGAGAAGTGTTTCTAATCAAAGTACATCATTTATTGGTGATAACCATTCAAGAACACACCACAAATCACTTATACTTCTATGAGAAGTGTTTCTAATCAGAATACTTCATTAATAGGTGGTAACCATTCAAGAAAACACCACAAATCACTTATACTTCTATGAGAAGTGTTTGTAATCATAGTAGTACCTCATTTATAGGTGGTAACCAATCAAGAAAACATCACAAAGCATTTATACTTCTATGAGAAGTGTCTCTAATCAAAGTACTTCATTTATGGGTTATATTCATTCAAGAAAACAGCACAAAGCACTTGTACTTCAATGGGAAGTGTTTCTAATCAGAGTACTTCATTTATGGGTGGTAACCAATCCAGAAAACACGACAAAGCATTTTTTCTTCTATGGGTAGTGTTTCTAATCAAAGAACCTTATTTATGGGTGATAATCATTCAAGAAAACAACACAAAGCACATATCCTTCTGTGAGAAGAGTTTCTAATCAGAGTACTTCATTTATGGATGGTAACCAATCAAGAATACACCACAAAGCACTTATACTTTTATGGGAAGTGTTTCTAATCAGAGTACTTCATTTATGGGTGGTAACCAATCAAGAAAACACTACAAAACATTTATGCTTCTATGAGAAGTGTTTCTAATCAAAGTACTTCATTTATTGGTGATAACCATTCAAGAAAACACCAAAAATCACTTATACTTCTATGAGAGGTGTCTGTAATCATAGTAGTACCTCATTTATAGGTGGAAACCAATCAAGAAAACATCACAAAGCATTTATACTTCTATGAGAAGTGTCTCTAATCAAAGTACATCATTTATGGGTTATATGCATTCAAGAAAACAGCAGAAAGCACTTTTACTTCTATGGGAAGTGTTTCTAATCAGAGTACTTCATTTATGGGTGGTAACCAATCAAGAAAACACCACAAAACATTTATGCTTCTATGGGAAGTGTTTCTAATCAAAGAACTTCATTTATGGGTGATAATCATTCGAGAAAACAACACAAAGCACATATCGTTCTGTGAGAAGTGTTTCTAATCAGAGTACTTCATTTATGGATGGTAACCAATCAAAAATACACCACAAAGCACTTATACTTTTATGGAAAGTGTTTCTAATCAGAGTACTTCATTTATGGTTGGTAACCAATCAAGAAAACACTACAAAACATTTATGCTTCTATGAGAAGTGTTTCTAATGAAAGTACTTCATTTATTGGTGATAACCATTCAAGAAAACACCACAAATCACTTATACTTCTATGAGAAGTGTTTGTAATGATAGTAGTACCTCATTTATAGGTGGAAACCAATCAAGAAAACATCACAAAGCATTTATACTTCTATGAGAAGTGTCTCTAATCAAAGTACTTTATTTATGAGTTATATTCATTCAATAAAACAGCACAAAGCACTTTTACTTCTATGGGAAATTTTTCTAATCAGAGTACTTCTTTTATGGGTGGTAACCAATCAAGAAAACACTACAAAACATTTATGCTTCTATGAGAAGTGTTTCTAATCAAAGTACATCATTTATTGGTGATAACCATTCAAGAAAACACCACAAATCACTTATACTTCTATGAGAAGTGTTTCTAATCAGAATACTTCATTAATGGGTGGTAACCATTCAAGAAAACACCACAAATCACTTATACTTCTATGAGAAGTGTTTGTAATCATAGTAGTACCTCATTTATAGGTGGTAACCAATCAAGAAAACATCACAAAGCATTTATACTTCTATGAGAAGTGTCTCTAATAAAAGTACTTCATTTATGGGTTATATTCATTCAAGAAAACAACACAAAGCACTTTTACTTCAATGGGAAGTGTTTCTAATCAAAGAATCTTATTTATGGGTGATAATTATTCAAGAAAACAACACAAAGCACATATACTTCTTTGAGAAGTGTTTCTAATCAGAGTACTTCATTTATGGATGGTAACCAATCAAGAATACACCACAAAGCACTTATACTTTTATGGGAAGTGTTTCTAATCATAGTACTTCATTTATGGGTGGTAACCATTCAAGAAAACACTACAGAACATTTATGCTTCTATGAGAAGTGTTTCTAATCAAAGTACTTCATTTATGGGTGGTAACCAATCAAGAATACACCACAAATAACTTATACTTCTCTGAGAAGTGTTTCTAATCAGAGTACTTCATTTATGGGTGGTAACCAATCCAGAAAACACGACAAAGCATTTATGCTTCTATGGGAAGTGTTTCTAATCAAAGAACCTCATTTATGGGTGATAATCATTCAAGAAAACAACACAAAGCACTTATACTTCTCTGAGAAGTGTTTCTAATCAGAATACTTCATTTATGGGTGGTAACCAATCAAGAATACACCACAAAGCACTTATACTTTTATGGGAAGTGTTTCTAATCAGAGTACTTCATTTATGGGTGGTAACCAATCAAGAAAACACTACAAAACATTTATGCTTCTATGAGAAGTGTTTCTAATCAAAGTACTTCATTTATTGGTGATTACCATTCAAAAAAACACCACAAATCACTTATACTTCTATGAGAAGTGTTTCTAATCAGAATACTTCATTTATGGGCGGTAACCATTCAAGAAAAAACACCTTAAATCACTTATACTTTTATGAGAAGTGTTTGTAATCATAGTAGTACCTCATTTATAGGTGGTAATCAATCAAGAAAACTCCACAAAGAATTTATACTTCTATGAGAAGTGTTTCTAATCAAAGTACTTTATTTATGGGTTATATTCATTCAAGAAAACAACACAAAGCACTTTTTCTTCTGTGGGAAGTGTTTCTAATCAGAGTACTTCATTTATGGGTGGTAACCAATCAAGAAAACACCACAAAACTTTATTCTTCTATGGGAAGTGTTTCTAATCAAATAACTTCATTTATGGGTGATGATCATTCAAGAAAACAACACAAAGCACATATCCTTCTGTGAGAAGAGTTTCTAATCAGAGTACTTCATTTATGGATGGTAACCAATCAAGAAAACACCACAAAGCACTTATACTTTTATGGGAAGTGTTTCTAATCATAGTACTTCATTTATGGGTGGTAACCATTCAAGAAAACACTACAGAACATTTATGCTTCTATGAGAAGTGTTTCTAATCAAAGTACTTCATTTATGGGTGGTAACCAATCAAGAATACACCACAAATAACTTATACTTCTCTGAGAAGTGTTTCTAATCAGAGTACTTCATTTATGGGTGGTAACCAATCAAGAAAACACTACAAAACATTTATGCTTCTATGAGAAGTGTTTCTAATCAAAGTACTTCATTTATTGGTGATAACCATTCAAGAAAACACCACAAATCACTTATACTTCTATGAGAAGTGTTTCTAATCAGAATACTTCATTTATGGGTGGTAACCATTCAAGAAAACACCACAAATCACTTATACTTCTATGAGAGGTGTCTGTAATCATAATAGTACCTCATTTATAGGTGGTAACCAATCAAGAAAACATCACAAAGCATTTATACTTCTATGAGAAGTGTCTCTAATCAAAGTACTTCATTTATGGGTTATATTCATTCAAGAAAACAACACAAAGCACTTTTACTTCTATGGGAAGTGTTTCTACTCAGAGTACTTCATTTATGGGTGGTAACCAATCAAGAAAACACTACAAAACATTTATGCTTCTATGAGAAGTGTTTCTAATCAAAGTACTTCATTTATTGGTGATAATCATTCAAGAAAACACCACAAATCACTTATACTTCTATGAGAAGTGTTTCTAATCAGAATACTTCATTTATGGGTGGTAACCATTCAAGAAAACACCACAAATCACTTATACTTCTATGAGAGGTGTCTGTAAATCATAGTAGTACCTCATTTATAGGTGGTAACCAATCAAGAAAACATCACCAAGCATTTATACTTCTATGAGAAGTGTCTCTAATCAAAGTACTTCATTTATGGGTTATATTCATTCAAGAAAACAACACAAAGCACTTTTACTTCTATGGAAAGTGTTTCTAATCAGAGTACTTCATTTATGGATGGTAACCAATCAAGAAAACACTACAAAACATTTATGCTTCTATGAGAAGTGTTTCTAATCAAAGTACTTCATTTATGGGTTATATGCATTCAAGAAAACAGCACAAAGCACTTTTACTTCTATGGAAAGTGTTTCTAATCAGAGTACTTCATTTATGGGTGGTAACCAATCAAGAAAACACCACAAAACATTTATGCTTCTATGGGAAGTGTTTCTAATCAGAGAACTTCATTTATGGGTGATAATCATTCGAGAAAACAACACAAAGCACATATCCTTCTGTGAGAAGTGTTTCTAATCAGAGTACTTCCTTTATGGGTGGTAACCAATCAAGAAAACACTACAAAACATTTATGCTTCTATGAGAAGTGTTTCTAATGAAAGTACTTCATTTATTGGTGATAACCATTCAAGAAAACACCACAAATCACTTATACTTCTATGAGAAGTGTTTGTAATCATAGTAGTACCTCATTTATAGGTGGTAACCAATCAAGAAAACACCACACAACAATTATACTTCTATGAGAAGTGTTTCTAATCAAAATACTTAATTTATGGGTTATATTCATTCAAGAAAACAACACAAAGCACTTTTACTTCTATGGGAAGTGTTTGTAATCATAGTAGTACCTCATTTATAGGTGGTAACCAATCAAGAAAATACCACAAAGCATTTATACTTCTATGAGAAGTGTCTCTAATCAGAATCCTTCATTTATGGGTGGTAACCATTCAAGAAAACACCACAAATCACTTATACTTCTATGAGAAGTGTTTGTAATCATACTAGTACCTCATTTATAGGTGGTAACCAATCAAGAAAACACCACACAACATTTATACTTCTATGAGAAGTGTCTCTAATCAAAGTACTTCATTTATGAGTTATATTCATTCAAGAAAACAGCACAAAGCACTTTTACTTCTATGGGAAATTTTTCTAATCAGAGTACTTCATTTATGGGTGGTAACCAATCAAGAAAACACTACAAAACATTTATGCTTTTATGAGAAGTGTTTCTAATCAAAGTACATCATTTATTGGTGATAACCATTCAAGAACACACCACAAATCACTTATACTTCTATGAGAAGTGTTTCTAATCAGAATACTTCATTAATAGGTGGTAACCATTC
>CAXKVX010004326.1:0-15596 GCA_964058865.1 Eleocharis quinqueflora
GATGTTGTATGCTAACATCTGGATTCTTGTACCAAATTTACCAAGTTAAAATGATGGTATGTTTAACAACTTTCACTAGAAACAAGGATTTAGACTAATAGGTTGCAAGTAGAAATGAAGACTAGGAGTGACGATATAAACTGTGTTCATAAAAATATAAACATAAAACTCCTCTTTCCTATGAACAAAATCTGTACAAGAAATAATTACATCTCCGGTATGGCTTCATAGTTGATGAAACTTATCATTTTTTCTATGTATAAATGTCAAGTTGTCAACCCTGTAAATCGGCTTCATCACAATACCAAACCTTGATTGGCCTGCTCAAACACAACAAAGGCATGAACATTAGCTTGTATTTGTAAGTACATGCTGATAATCAAGCATGGGCACATAAATAGTACTAAACCGATTAGAACTTTAACATTTGAAGGTACAGGTGCTCCCTGTTGGCCTTGGCATGGCCTCTTTGTTAATTTACGATTTAGTTTCTTGTGGAAGAAAATAAAGAGGACGGCTAGAAACTAGAAAGTTCTCATTCAATTAACCAATAGTCCATTGTCTTGATACATATTAGTGCTATTCCTGTACTAGACCCTTCATAAGCTATTTCCAACATCAATATTACAATTAAAGCACATCTAAACATCTTCAAACTTAACCCAATAGTCATACTAACTAATAGCCAATATTTTTCCATTCAACACAAATATAAATCCAAAATAAACATTAACACAAAAACATTATTTCAACACCCCCTCTCTGCTTTTGCATACCTTTTTTTCATTTATTGTTTTGGCCAAATGACTACATGGGATTAGCTGCATTAACTGCATCTTTAATTCTGGTCAGGGGTTGTTTTGGTTCAAACTTTTTTTGGGTTGTTTCAGACGATAATCCAACAAAGAGTGAAAAAATGATCTCTTAGGATACTTTACATACCTTAATTTGTTCCAAATGATTACAGGAAGAACAAAAGCTCGTCAGATTTGCAATTTAGTCAAATTGTATCACAACCCGTTACTACTTTCACAAATCAATTTCAGGCAGCGGCAATCTCCAGAAGTTGATATCATTAAATCCCTCCTGAAGCGAAAAAGAAAATCAAATTAACCATGTCAGTTGGCATCAAAAACACAGAATATTGCAATAAAGCACATCTAGTTTGTGTTGTTTGTACTAGAAATTATGTTCTCCGACATCCATCAGAGATGTATAAGCAACAAGTTATCATGTTTGCTCTCATATTGGCCCTTTACATAGTTCAAACCATCTACGGGCATTAATCACATAAAACAAAGTTAAAACCAAGGTAGTCGAGAGGAATGACCAAAGTGCACTTGACTTTAAGAAAATCAATAAATATTCTAAATTTCAACCAGAAGAGTGTATAAAAATGCACAATTTGTGATCAGGGAAGAAGCTTGTTAGGAATCGGGTTAAGGTTGACAACATTATAACAGAACACACCCCCATATACTACTAAATAGTAAATATGCATATTTTTCAGTTGCAAAGCCAACAAAAAATAAAAATTGAAAAGAACAAGAACCTTTTTCTATTAAGAAAAAATAGAAAAATAAACCTGCTCTAGTGATGAATAAGGTGGAAACATTCCATTGACAACTGCATGAAGAGAAGAGTATGACTTTGTATCAACACGTCGGTGTACTGCCACCTCACCCTACATCTCGAAATGAGTCATACGATAGAATTACTTAGCAAGTT
This sequence comes from Eleocharis quinqueflora, assembly GCA_964058865.1. NCBI lineage: Eukaryota > Viridiplantae > Streptophyta > Magnoliopsida > Poales > Cyperaceae > Eleocharis > Eleocharis quinqueflora. The sequence continues at coordinate 1,729 of CAXKVX010004326.1, forward strand.
TATAGATGGGGATTTCAATAAAGAATCAAGTATAGAGGATATTCCAAGTCAACTTTCTAGGCAGCAGGCACTACCTTATGCATTTAGAAATTGGAAAAGATACCTCTCTCGTGATTTTCACTAATTACAGAAGTCCCTTGTGCAATTGCTAAATTCATGAATTCCTTTGCAATAGTTGGGTGTCAATACAAGGCTCCACCCGCTGAGTGTAATGACATGACAAAAGCGATCTTAAGGGAAAACTTTTTTTACAATTAAAAAATTGCATTTCATCACTTAATTTTTATAAAGATCGTTTGACATTTTACTCTAGTTCTGTACTGCAGGGAATTTCGTGCAAATATCCAGCATGTTAATTGGGACGTTCAACGATGTACCTTGGGGTTAATTATGAAGATCTTCCCCACAGGAATCCCAACCTTGAGGTAGCTCATCTCATCAGTATCTCTATTTCCAAATCCGGCATAGAATGGGTTGCGATCAGCTGGAAATAGTGCTTTGATTGCCTAAAAAGAAACAAATCATCATGATTGGTTTTTCACATATTTTTCTTTTCCCAAAATTTTTTGCCACAAAAAAGCAGGAATATACCTCAAGGCAAGATATTTTGAATTCATGGGGAGCTCTCCTTATAACTGAAACCACATTACAGAACATCATCATTCAAAAATTAATAACAAATAACAATACATCTCATTTTACTAAATTTAATAAAGTCACATCTCTATTTATGTCAATTAGATTTCATATTAACAACATATCCAAACAGAAAAAAAACAAATACTTTGCAGCATGCACAAAAAACTGAACACCTTATGTAGATTCACCTGACCCGACTAATTTTAAAAATGCTTCAGGAGAATTGTTACTATAAAATTTTCAGATATAGAAAGGGTGCTGATACAGTGCCCCATGTTTAGCGCTGCTGCGCCCACCCATTGTCTGTGGTGTGTATTTTTGTTAGGGTTATAAAGAGACAAAGATGAATGAAAAAATAAATCGCAAAACAATTTATACTCACCTTCTCTGTACAGTGAAGGAAACAGACCATCTGGGGATATAACAACTGGGCCATCAGGCAGTGCCTTACCATCCTAAGGCACAAACAAAAGTAAACATTCCATATTAAATCTTCCGACTCACTTAAATATGTTACCAATTTGGATTATGATAGTAGTTGGGTCCATCCAGTTACTGTTATATACTACCAAATTTTGTTTTGTTCTAGTTTTTGTGATGCAAAAACTCCATCTATGTTTTACATAGCCGGTCCCTAGCCCGGAAAGGAGGAGGGTTGTGATAGGCTTGGCGAGCCAGCGTAAAAATTCAGCCAATCTTATGGAAATGAAATCCAATATGGGTTTCATTTCTAGCCTACCCCAACATGTTTGGCACAAAAGGTTTTGTTGTTGTTGTTATTGTTGTTGTAGTAGTAGTTTTTGTGATGCATTAGATGCACTCGTGAACCTCTGACATTTTCAATATTACATGTTCTTCTTCATCTATTTATCTTCAACAGTTACTTCAAAATCAATGCATCAGAAAAATAACATGAAACAGCCAGAAGAAACCTGCTTAAGGCTGAAAAGGAACTGCCTTGTCAGATGTGCCTGTGAAATAGCCCGTGCACTGAGAAACAAAAGTTGGTACCCATTATCCTACATATTCATAAAAGAAGGGTAACATTAGATATGGACCAATCTATTCAGCCAGGAAAAATGAAAAAAATAAATGAAAAACTCAATAATAACATAATAAAATAAAAACAAAATAATTAGTACAATGCAGGTAATTATGCTGACATACAGGTACATAACTACTACCATAAAATTTAAATGTGAAATCACTGGTAATATAATGATTTCTACATAACAATTTTTGAAGCTAAAAGAAATGAAAAGGAAGTCCTAGTATGTTACCTTGATTGCAGAGAACAAATGCGCGACACCAGTTTGAGACCAATCAACACCTACCAATGGCATAAACTGACCGAGAACATCTGACCTGTTAATTTGATTACTCACTTATTTTATATCTGTTAAATAAGATTGAATGCGATAGGTTTAGTTACAACAACAACAAAACCTTTTGTCCCAAACAAGTTGGGGTAGGCTAGACGTGAAGCCCATATTGGATTTCATTTCCATAAGATTGGCTGAACTTTTACGTTGGCTCGCCAAGCCGTGATAGGCTTAGTTAGATTAAATAAACAAAAAGAAGTTACCTAGTAATTGTTCCATCCACATCGGAAATTACAATACGAGCGTTCCATTTCCAGAGAAATATTCGAGCATCAACCTGTTAGCATATATAATATAACATATAAGATATATAAGGACTGACATATAGGAACGTGATTTTAATTTAAATAAATATCTGAGTGGAAAATTAAAACTAACCTGTTGTTTTCCTAGCATGGCAGTAGAAAAAGTAAATGTAACGACATTAGGCCCCTCTTTGAGATGTAACAAGGCAATCTCCTCTGATGTAGGGACCAGCGACCTCACCTTCTTTCTGCCACTTGTACCATTAGTCCCCTCACATTCCTCCAAATTACTGTCCAAAACCTCCTCCGCTACACTGAGCGTGCTTATGCTCTTTGATCCCTTGAATCCAAAAGGCCACAGCCTCCATCCCCCACCAGCTTGCACAATGGATTTTGTTGGGTCAACCTTGTCTACTCTAATCATGCCTTTTAGGTTAAGCAATTCCTTTGTCGTTTCACTGAAAGTGGCAATTTCAACCACAACAGGTGCAGCAGCTTCGTATGGAAAGTAATGGCCCCCTATTCTGACAACTAACTTATCGTTCTTTATGAGGTTCGGTGGACCAAGTTCTCTGAACTTTTCGAGGGTAACTTTTTGCGAGTCAAAGGCTTCCCGGGCTGCCTCTTCTCCCATTCCTTCAGATAGCATGTGCATGCATAGAGACAGCTCTGCATAGAAACAAAAAAATGTAAAAAAGAAAGTACTTCATTACGAGAAAAGTTCCACTAATGAATAAATGTAGGTAAAAAGAAGCAGCACAATTAATGAAAGTCCAACAGAGAAGATGAATTAAAAATATGTCAAATACAATTGGCAAGAGAAACAATAACTCACCGATTAAAGGACTAACTGTTGCAGATTTCTCATCAGGCACATCAAGTGCAGTTCCATCATGAACTGTTCCTGTTTCACTCTTGATTTGACTAGGAATTGAACTGCTCTGACTATCCCCATTAAGTACTGTAGAAAGAGAATCTTTGTCTTTCATGACCTCACCTGTCTCTAGGGAGGAGCTCAACCTCCCAAATTGTTCAATCTTATCAAACTTAATATTTGGCAAAGACATGCTCTCATTTCTAGTATTGTTGGTACGAGTTATAGATATTGGGTTAGTTTTAAAGTGGCATTCAGAATCTGAAGCATCAACTTCTTCTATCTCTTTTTCTAGTGTTTCATTCTCATTTGTTGATACAGTTGCCATATTTGTAATATCATTTTTGTTTTCAGAGTCGGCTTCTCTCTCATCATCACTGAAATTGAACAGCAGCTCCTCTGAATTCTCGGGACCTGAAACCCCATAAATGGACTTTTCATTCTTAAGCCCATTTAAATTTGATAAAACTAAGGGGTTTGCTGGCTCCAGTTCATTTGTAAAAAGAGAGATACTTTGCTGAGTTTTGCATATACTCCCCTCGGTAAGTAAGTTTTGGTTTATGTTATCACCAAATTTATCAAAGACTGCTGTGGGAGATGAATTCTCTGAATTGGGAGTTTTGACAGGGAAATCTGTCAATTCCAACTTTTGAACTTGAAAATTTTCATTTTGTTGCGGTTCATCCAAAGCCAGGTCCATTGTCTCTGGTAGGACATCCCCACTAGACACGTCCAGTAACTTATTTAGAGGAGCCTCCCTTGACGTTTCTGTAGAAATTGTAGTTGAACAGGATTCAAGTAAATCAATGGAATTATAAGTTAAAGTTACTAATCTTGGATTTGCCTCTGATACATGTCCTGGCAAGACATTATACTTCCCCAGGCCATCACAATTTTCTTCTGGATTATGTAATTCCGTTGAATCAGTAGCCACTACAGCATCTTCTTGTCCAACTGATGTTGCATCTATACAATCAGAAAATACATGTGCATTTTCTTCAGTTGCTACAAGTGACCTTTCATGTAAATCAAGCTCGGTATGACTAACCCTTGCAATCTCCTCCTCTATTATTACATGCTGGAAAACACCATTGACCGCATCTTTCAATGAAGTCCCAACAAAATTTTGATCTTCACCACCCAAATTACTTAAGTCTGCATCAACATCCCTTACATACACCTCATGTTTAGTGCCCTCGATTAAGGAAGGAACATGCACAGAATCCAATTCAACAACTACATCAGTTTCTCCACTTACTGTAGCTAAACTATCATGCAAATCAATATCTGCATTGCCAGCCTCAAGTGATGGTACTACCAACTGTTCTGTTGCACTTGCATTCACTAACTCGGTAGTTTTAATCAAATATTCATTCTGGACCCCCAAAGTGCATGAATCTGATTCAACCACGCTCAAACTCACCACTTTCTCGGCAATTGCACTTTGGTGCAAATCAAGATCTGCACTACTAGCCTCAGTCGAATGTACGTCTACCATCTCTCCAACCACCCTTAAATTTTCCAATTTGCCATCTTTCGATAAATTTTCATCTTGACCTTCCAAATTACTAGAATCCGATTCCACCACCATGCAACACACCTTCTCACTTTCAGCAAGCAGACTTGTATGACAATTGAGATCTTCATTACCAGCCTCAGTTGGTTGTACTTTTACCACCTCTTCCATCACCCTTATGTCCACTTTTTCATCAGGTTTGACCACAGTGTCTACTTGATTACCCCCATTGCTAGAATTCAATTCAACCACTGCATCAACCTCCTGACGAATAGGAAGCCTATTGTCATGCAAATCAAGACCCACACTACCAGCTTTGCGTGACTGAACTTTCACCTCCTGTTCAACCACCTTTGCATTCACCAGTTCGCCAATGATAAAATTTTCATCTTGGACTCCAAAATTTTCAGAATTTGACTCAAGTTCCCTCTGATCACGCATTGATAAATTAGTTGACCATTTCATCTCCATTAAATCAGCAGCCATCTCAGCCCTCTCCAAAGAATTAACTCTCTCCACACCAGCCATGTTCTTATCTTTTCTTGATCTCCTACCAAACATAAGCTGAAGAATTGTGACTCGTCTTGATCCTGTCCTTTTAACTAATTGACCATCATTTACTTGAATATTTGAACTTCCCTCCATAAAATCCTTTTCTACAATTTGACCCGCATTTAACTGGCCATTTTCGTCGCTATCCGATTTCTCTACAGTTTCTGTATTTTGATCCATGTTTACTTGGCAGGTTTGGCTCTGCATATTTAAAGTTTGGCTCTTATATAATTGGGAGTTTTCAATTTTGTCCATTTTATCCTCTCTTTCATCACCTGAGGACACTGGTGCTATGGCAAAATCCACACCACTGCATTCTCCTTCTGCATCAGTATCCGCATCATGAAGAAAGAATGCCTCTCCTTTGTTATCCAGGTACATGTGAAAGCCGGCCTCCTCACCATTTACCGAAATATTTACAATCTTCTCCCTGGATTTGAGCACCCCTTGGAACTTACCAAATTTGATATACCATGGCGAGCTCTTGAACGTACCATCTGGTTGCTGTACCACTACTATGTCTACAGCCCCACCAAATGGATGGAAGGGACCTGATACTAGAGTTATGTAGCTTCCCAACTTCCGCAACGCCATAAAATTGGAGAAATCTAATCAGTCAGATCATCAAATTATGGAAAAATTAGATCCTCTGCTGAGTTAAATGGGGGATCTCCTGCCAGGCTAACCAGTTTGAATTTGATCGCCTGATTTTCAAGTAATTGAGCCTCTGGAGGAGTTCAGAGATGAAATCCTCTACTCTATGGATAGATTCAAGTTAAACTAGCATAAAAAGAATCCAAAATTAACTAGTACCAGTTGAAAAGCTACACACACACACACACACACAGCCGCACCACGATCAAAATCTTCAAATCGCAATTTCCACCTCACAGGGGCAATTCGTCGAACACCAAGGTGACGTGCACCCCACTTGCCGAAATCAAGAGGTGAAAATCAACCAAGGTTTCTAGAGGGATCTACAAGTGAGGGAGATCGACCAAAGGGCATCAGATCGTTTAGTTAGATAAGGAGAGGATAAAAAGGAGAGATGGTAAAAAGGAAAAGCTTCTCAAATTCTTGGTTTTCAATTGCAACTGTGCGACTAAGTCGAGGAAGAGAAATGAAGAAGTAAATAAATGGAGGCGCATCGGTGGAGGCATATTCCCAAGGAAATAAAAATTCAGAGAATACTTTTACTTACATAGGTCGGTGGTTCCAACGGGCAACGGAGGATATACTAATACTAAACTTGTAAAAAGTGTAAAATCTCTGTTCGTTTTCTATTGACGAGACTCGACGAAGGAATTGACTTGGTGGTTGAGAATTGAGATTATCATTATCAGCGTGAATTGATATGCAAATGCAACCTTGGTTGATATTTGGATTAGATGTGACCCAAATTAAACAAAAATGTCAACAAACAGGACAAAATACATTTCTTTTACAAGAAATATGTCATATATCAGTTTAGTTTTTTTTATTATTCTTGTACAAACCTCCGAAAAAATTGAATTGGCTGTTGATATGTATTCTTGCACACAAACACGACAAAAAATGCATTTCCAATAAATGCACAAAGGTATGTATTTGTTAATTCTTGCACAAACACGACAAAAATGCATTCATTTTTAATATCCGTTTGATGCATATCTGTTGATCTTTATAACTAAAGAAACATACATCGGCTGTTATCCATCAATTTTAAGTTGTACATTCACTTGTGATCATAAAAGATCACCAAAAATAACAAGTAAACTCTCAACCATGACTGTTGCGACTTGTTTCAGTCAGCATGCCAAGGAACCCATATCTTGTTCAATTCATGACCTACAGTCTGGACCGTCTAATGCATTTCATTCGAATAAAACCAGGATTGTTCGAATGCAAATTTGGTACTGTGCAACTATCCCTTTCATGTATTGGAAAATTCAGGTTCAGATCCCACTCTTCTAGATCTTGCGGGTCACAAACATTAGAAAGGACCTGACCCAAAACTCCACTCAATTTGAAATATGGCGTGCTTCGAGTTTGTAACACGTCAGGTTTTGTTTCTTCTTGATTTTCTTCATACTCCATCGAGCTTGGTAACGAGTACTGATTATCTGGATTGATTGGTGCTCTTCTTGGCCTTTCATTCCATGTTGACGCAGTTCTGTGACGGTTGAGACTGGAGCTAGGCAAGCTATTGCTTGATTCTGCCAGACCCGGTGATTGGTTGTTTGATTCTCTCCTGCTTGAGTAGATAGCTGCAGCCTTTTGTAGCAAATCAGTGACACAAGACCTATATTCATCTGGGTGGTTCTTGTAATGAGCTGCATATCAGTTTGGAAATAAGATGAATATGTGCAGGTAAAGATTCTCATGTTACTTAACATTTTTTTTTTGTCTATTCCCTACAAAATACAATATCAGACATGCAAGAGAGGCCACGTAGAAGAATCAGAGTCTCATTCTCAGGGGTAAATTTTAAATGAGGATGGGCAGACATAGATCAATTCACCTCTCCTCAAACACTGTTTTCTGATGCAATACGAGTGGCTAGGACTTATATTGATTCGCACAATATATCTACCAATTTGGCCCTCTCAAAACACAAACGTGCAATATATAAAATGAGTTATCGGGTTTCGTTTCTAGTCTACCCCAATTTGTTTGGGACTAAAGGCTTTGTTGTTGTTATTGTTGTTGTTTGTTTGGACCCCAATACACTAATATTTAAGCTCTGAAGCTCTACTCCAACAGTCAGACTCATCTTACTATACATTGACCATATCATAACCAAAATACTAAATAGTTCATGCTCACGGTAAGGTCCAGACTGTACAGACACAAAATGACCCCACACACCAACGGTTTCTACATCCCGGTACTGGAATAGTCTGACCAGTATGGTCATTCTGGGTAAATCATTCAAACAGGAATCAGCTAATTGTACTATGTTGAAAACATAAGATAAAACCATTGTTAAGACATACCGACATGAGCTGAGCTGTTCCAGCATGTTAGCCTGACATCAGCACCTCTTTCTTCCAGTTGTTTTCTGAACTCAGAAATTACTGAATATGGAGCAAGGTCGTCATCCTCAGAACAAAGTATGAGAATGGGACCTACATTCTGACATGTTTTTTCATAGTTAAAATTTCGAATAAGACCATGTATAACTCCTGTATCCATAATTAACGCATTGATTGGTTGATTTCCATTTTTTCTTTCAACAATATTTTCTATTCAAGTTGTAATCTACAAAATAAAGCAGCTAAGTGTCCGACCTTTCTCATATTGGTATCTAATCCTTGCTTAAACATCTTTCAAAGAATGGATATCAATATTTACCAACTGGTCCCAACTTCAATATTCATTAAAAAGGAATGAATATCATATATTTTGGGATTAGTAGACAAAACACCCACAAAAACGACAGATTATCTATGCCATCATGCTGGCACTACATAACTTAATGATGTGTATGCTGGACTAATTAATTCGATAGATGCAAGATGACATGATTGTTGCCATCAATCTCCAACTCATCAATATTGACATATACACGCCCACCTAAACAATGCAAATTGTATATGGCCAAATGACATCTACAGGAAATTTAGGCATGAACAAATATGAGTTTATTTCATGTCAAATGACATACAATTTAGGCATTGTTGATGCGCACATGGAATATGACATAAGAAAAGAGAATTCAGATCCTTACAGCTGAAGCATAGAGTGTTTGCCAAAAATCAGCACGCTGTTCTTCAAAATTTTTAATGAATAGGGCATCAAGTCCAGAGGAAATGGCCCTGGCCATCCAAGAAAGAATCCTGGGTGGCCTTGAAATATTTAAAACAGTTGGATGGAGAACAAACTTGGTACCAATGTCACTTTTGAAATCAACAGGAGAAGAGTCAAATATCAGGCCACATAGACAGTCTCTTACAAGCCGGTACTCATCCTACAAAGAGTAATACTTCATCAAACTGGCCAGTTTGGTACCAGTGTAGGATTTGACTGGCATTTAGAATGTTTAGTAACAGGAATTCTGGACAGACCCTAATTGTACTATGCATCTGATCAACATACCCCAACAAATGGGGGGAATGTACTAATAGGAATGGACAAAGGCACTAATAAGAGTGTTGGTGCTTAAATGACTTGTCGAAGCCTCAATTGAGGATAGTTTATCCTAAGACCAAATAAACATATACAATCTGAGGTCCAGACTTGAATAGGATAGTATTTAACTTCAAGGTTGTAATCCTTTGGTTTTTGCAGAATTCTTCAAAGTTTATTGGTCTTTTTCATAAATTAATGGTATGGTAAACTAAGGGTGTCAGTTGTACCGGAGTGAGCTGGCCTTTGCATCTTCCATTGATCAACTGCAAAAGGGAAGGATACAAATGCAAATGAATTTTAATAATTGACCAAAAGCAATGGAGAAGGCTGCAAACTAAATTTTATCAATCAAATATTATGCTTAGGAAATCCTATTACTAACCAGTACAAATCATGCATGAGAATGGTATAGAACAAACCTGGAGAACCTTATAGGTGCAACCCTTGGGGCCCCCAGAGAAGGAAGCAAATACAACAGGCATAGGACTTCTTTTCAGTTCCTAGATTTTGTTAAAAAATTTGCAACTTTTAAGTTACTATGAGTAAAAACAGGAAAAAAGAAAACATACCATTCAGTTTTTTAGTTGACTTTGAACTCCAGACAATAGTAACACTTAATAGATATATGGAATGTGGCAGTACAGGATACTGGTACTAGGAGTTCTTAAGCTAATAAGTAGTTAGATTGTTAAAAGTATTTCTTTGACAAAACCAAGTCATAAGCCTTGATCAAGGCCTGAATACTCAATTAAACACACACAATGACACAGGAATTTTTGATGTGATTGGCATGGTAAGAATTTTTCGTTCTTTTTTCTTTTCAGAAAAGGAGATAATGCCGAACAGACCTTAACAAGCTCTTTAATAACACCGTCTGCCAGTGATGCAGCCTTTTCAGGGAAAAACCTGGTTTCAACAGAAAAATTACATCATAAGGTTACTTAAGCCTGTGCTATTCCTGAACTTACAATGTTCATAGTGATATTTTGATTGGGGTACCATGATTGCCTGATTGGGAATTAAACTATGAAACCATGGTTGGTAAATCCACAACAAGAAAAGAGACAAACAGTAAAATTGAGAAATTTTACAGAGTGGCAAACTCGGAGTGGCACACGAAAGAGCTCCATTGAAGAGAGGAGAAGAGACGAAGGTATGGCTTGACGTGCCTCTCTTTGCTCGACAGCCATGCGAACAACACCACGATCCCAACTCTACCTCCATCTCCAGCACTGTCGCTTCTCTCCCCCCAGTAGTAGCTTCCCCACATCTAATTTGTCTCTCTCAGATTTGATCAGTGAAGCGAACCAGACAGGGAAGCTGGAGACTGCTGTAAGTTTCGGTTGTACTATTTCTACTACCTCACAAGTCACAAGTCACAAGTCACAAGTCGAATTTATTAATTATTTATTGTGACTACTGACAAGAAAAGTTGTATCATAAGTGATAAGTCATCCTTATCATGTAGACAGTAGATATGAAGTGATGGTGGGATCGATCAACCAATGAAAATTATCCATGTGACATAATTCTTTATCGGATTTATTATTATTATTATTATTTCTTTGATTCACGTAATGAGGTCTGTGCATTTACTTCCACCAAGAGAACATTTCCGTCACTTCAATTTCCAAACTTATCGTTGTAATTTTTACCAAACAAACAGAAAGTATATATATTATCTTGCAAACTATATAGGTAGGTAGGATAAGCTCATGGTAAACAAACTTGCTATAATCAATCAATCTGTACGCGATTCACGGTATATTTAATCAGTCAATCTGTAAGGTCAATTCGAGCTAATTAATGTTCGTAAGGTCAATTGTTGCTTGAATAAATTCTGTTATAACACTTATACTCGATTCGTTCTGCTACAAACCTTGTATATACTGGCTTCAACTTCTGAGTGACTTGCGCTTTAGATCTTAATTACACCTTCTTTATTCTTACTGAACTGTGCCACATGTGACATGACAATTAGGTGAATCAAAGTCGATGGTAATTAAAAGTGTAGAATAAATGAATAATAAAGCAAAATACACAATATTTGCCAATTGGACAATACCATCAATTAATCTAGCTGTATGAAGACTTGCAAAAAAAAAAACTAACCATAAACGAACTAAAGAAAAAAGGTTTTACATGTCACAACTCCCAAGAAATTCTACAGATAATTTTTTTTTTTTGTGGATCAGAAACATTGCGTGGTTGAAGAATACAAAGTTCTACATTGATATGTGCAGTATCAATCATTCCGGATCTGTTCTTTGCGAACACCAAGAATTTTTTGTGGCCCGCAAACTGCCATGCAATTTGCCCTCTCGTCAGCTTTTCAGTACATCTCACGTGCATGAGTTTGCGGTCCGCAATGATTTCTTGTGGCCCGCAATCTTTTTTCTGACTTTCTCTGGCTTCTCGAAGAATTAACTTGCGACCCGCAAGTCCAAACTCAACAACCTCTGCCTCCTTCTGACTCCTTAGGGAATTTACTTGTGGCTCGCAAGAAGGTGCATATTGCGGCTCTCTGCTCTGCTTCATGCCCAAGGCTACGATTTTCGCTTCGTTGGTCCTTTAATCTCCTGTACCTACATCAAAAAATAAAATTGGGCAGAATCAAGAACTTGCATGTATTTTTGGTAAATAAAACTTAAATACTCAAAGTAATGGCCTGAATTGCGCTCCGAACCCCCTGTTTCGAAATGTATAATTTTGGTCGATCAAATTCTCCCACGCTTAAACCTTGTTTGTCCCCAAGCAAGTCTAAACGTAGAACATGGTTGGTACGCAAGTCAAACCAATACTAACTAAATAAAATCAAAGGAAAATGACTGAATTCGCAACTCGATGAATCTCAAACCAAATCATTTAGTAATTGGGCCTAATCGGAATAGTCCTGACTTTTCGGTAGTCTTATTCACCTCACAGGACATGAGTTATAATTCAGTTGGGTTAACCTGAGCGACTCTTGGGCCAAAGAAAACTGAAACTCACAATGACTCATCTAGCGCATTTTTTCAACTTGGCTCATGACTAAAAGATTGAATACCATACTTGACCGATATGACTCGCATGTTTCAAATTCTTTAGTACGTGTAGGGTTCAACTTTTGATTCCTATGTCTATGATCGAATCCAATATATGTAAGTGTTGAAACCATATTTTCTCTTTTCATTAACCTTTTGTTTTTTCATGTCGAGTGATCGTGAACTTGTCTAGTACTACTGGAACAATAGCTTGTCCAATACAAGATGGCTTGATTTATCCAGACCGTTCAAGATGTATATTGCATATGTTCACTCATAGCTCGGTCAGCAGAGTGTTGATCAACTCGACAAAGAATCACTTTAGCGTTTTCATTTTGTTGGTTTTTAGTGTTTGCATGGCTAGGTTCGATCAAAGGCCGTGTGTTTAATAACTACACAAAGGAAAGGAGCTATTCGAAGTCTGTCATACCAAATCCCTGACTGGAGAGAGATTGTCGTCCCCATTCCCCACTGAGTTGAGAAAGTACAATCAAATTCCTTTTAAAGACATGAATTTAATTGTCTCTCTTCCTGCGTCGCTGTTTAAAGATCTGTTCTTCTAAACAAAAACATTCACTTAAGCAAATCTAAATTTAAGAGTACTTATCACAAGTTCTTACTCTCTCTGTCTCTTCCCCGTGGGCCGTGCCTAATCAGTAATCATGGATCAGTGCAACTCCAATCTCTTTCGACTGGTGATCTCCAACCTGGTTCTAAGGTTGCCTCTCGAGGGATCCACAAAAGGATCTTGCACCATGCAATTGCACCAAACCATATTTTGCAAAATCCTCTTCAAGAAGCGCTCTTGCAAGGTCTTCGATGTCCCTGCTTTCTTCTCCAACAGCCAAGAATACACAAGTACTTTACTCAGCAAACCAGCTGCCATTTTCGACTTGTCAGATGCCGAGATGAGCCGTCTTTCCAAATCCAAGAAGCCGTTGCAACTGACATTCGAGCTTCATTCCCAGTCAAGTGGGGGACCTGCTTGTGGGCTTAGCACCGACCGGTTCCTGGGAACAGTGACATTGCCACTTGATTTCAGCCTGGTGCAACGTGACCAAGAAACCTGGTTCCACTGTGGCTGGTTGGATATTGACAAGAAAGCCAAGAAAGAGAACAGGCTCGGCGTGTCTTTTCCACAGTTGCACATGTCGGTTCGTGCGGAGCCAGACCCCCGCCTCTCCTTTAAGTTCACCGGAAGTCCCAAGGGAAATGTCGAGGTACTTTACGTGCAGGGCTTGAATCGGCAAGTGGCTTTTACAAGCACCTTCACATGGGGTCCTGGACTAGAAGCGAATTTGGTGCTATCGGATAAGCCAGCCAAAGGCCTAAACGGCTGGTTGCGGCAACAACTCTGCTATGCTGAGAGAAAGGTGGAACTAAGGAGTGGTTGGTCGGTCACGATATGCGACACGTCAGGATCCCATGTTGCGGTTGCCTCGATGGTAGTGCCTTATGTCCCGAAGATTCAGCCTGTAGCATGGTCGATAGAGCAACTCTGGGACAATCAGTGGGTCCAATGGGGAC
>CAXKVX010004327.1:0-20579 GCA_964058865.1 Eleocharis quinqueflora
AAAAGGGAAAGAAAGTAGCAAATCTCCAGTAAGTGATAAAGCAATGTTATAATGATAGAGTAACAATTTTCAGTTACCCTGTGCAGTTAACAAGTCCAGCCAATACTACTGATTACCAAATGATTTTAGTTTCTATAAAAACCCCGGCTCTCTCAAGATAATCGAATGTTTGCTTTTCAACTTCAGATCCTAAGAAGCATACATACTGCCCAACATGCAAAAGAAACCCCGATCCTACCATGATTCACAATTTGGGGTGCTATACAGTTGTGTATACCCAACCATATACCTAACCACCTCAGGTCGAATTAAATGGATATACTCCACACAACTGGTGGGGCCCTGGAGAAGATCTATCAACTCGCAACATTTTTCTATCAGAAGATATCAAGATACCAACTTGAACTAAACTTCATCCAACTGACCAGTTACCACTAGATCAACTATTAGTGCAATGAATTATTTTGGATTGGATCAGAGTACTCTATAAATTTAAATAGAAGGAACAAACCTGCTGGTCAGAAGAATTACGGTTCCAAACACAAAGAATATCCTCATTAAAACGAACAGTAAGTACAATGCCACACACATCTTCTCCAAAATCAAATTGGTCTCCAACAAATGCAAGAATCTGTAAAATAGATTAAGAAAGTTAAATACGTAATCAATATATAAAAAATTGGAAGCCATAACAGCAAACAAATTAAAAAACTTTACTGCCAGAATTTGAATTTCAATCACAAGTACCTAATAAAACAACACTGAATAATTTAAGAGCATGACAAATTAACAAAGATGTTATATTTTGTTGTGTACTACCACAGGTACACTCAAAGTTACATAATATGCTTTTAATTAAATAGAGATGACACTCAACTTAGATTTGTGCTTCTGATAATTACAACCTTAAAAGTTGCAAACTTGTTACTAAACATTCACCTAATTAAGATATTTCAAATCAAAGGAAAAAGAAAATAAATATATAGTTGAATAACTGAAGATCCCCGATTTATTTGGGAATAAAGGGTTTGTTGTTGTTGTTGTTGTTCTTGTTGTTGTTGAATAACTGAAGATGGCGCCAAGGAAAATAAAAATCATGACAAAACAGCAGGTTCTTATTATTGTAGGAGAATATGCATTTTGTAAAACCAAAGAAAAGAGCAAATTATTATTGAAGGTTTTAGACATACCAAGTCTTCCCAAAAGCGACCTGAGATAACTTTCTTAAACCGGATGATCCATTTGCCGCCATTAGAATTTGCTGGATCCTACACATGAGATTTTACACATAAACAATCAACTTCAAAACCAATTATAGTCTCGTACTCTCGCTACTGACAACATAACAGCTAGGTTCTCTGCATGCAAGACCACTAGCAATACTTGGTATATTACCAGAAATATAACCGACTTCATCAAATCATATGTTCCTCTCTAGCAAAGTATTTAAATGAAAAAACACCTATAGGTTGAATAAGAGACAATAATTCCACACTAGTACTCCGCTACTGTACACATTTCTAATGTTCACAAGTAATGACAATAAAAATTACCTCCCAAAGAGGCCGGATTCCCTCTTTGAAAAGACTAAGATCTATTTGAGGGGGGAGAGTGGCAGGCCGAGCCAGGTGGCAATAACAGACCCAAAATCCTTCAACCTATATTGATTCTTTATTGTTATAAAAAAAAATCATCCTGGTATCTTACTTCTATTGCAAATTGCTATCTTCAAATATGAAATCAAATTTGCAATTAACAGAAGAAACCTAAAGCACAAGTCATTTGATTTGTAAATCAAATTAAAATTGACTTTTCTAAACCAATTTAAAAATAAGATGAAAATGGCTCATTCAAGGTAGTATTAATAAGATTATCCCATATAATTAAATATGCCTCATTGTTGGAAACAGTTCACTGATATTAACAAGCATCTCAGTACAATACCAAATCAGAAGTACTAGAAGAATTGAGCATCATTAGCAAATAAGATGGGACCGCTCTGTGCTATTTGTTAAGGTCAATTCTCAATATTTCTGCTAAAGATGCCAACAAGGTGGGACAAGAAATAAAGTACTTGCTTAATTTTAGTAGTAAATAATTTGTTATTGTTATTCCTGTTCCAGGTAAATCCATACTAGAAGCTTCACAATAATAGCCAATAAAGCAATAACTCCTGCAAAAAAAAAAAAAAACCTACTGTGCTAACTTCAGCTAGTTTCTTGACATTGTCTTCATATGATACTCCAGGAGTTCGCATTGTGTACCAGAATGCAAGCTTGCTCTGAATATAAAGCAAAAAATCAAAGCAATTTTTATTCAAATAGGAAACATATGTATAAATTGGAAGGGAAATACCATACGATACAATGTACTGGTATCAACTTCGGTACCAGTTACATCCCGTTTCTCGTAGCTCCTACTGTTTAAGTTTTTTCCCCCAAAAATCTGCTATTAGGTTGCTAAAAGAGCTTTAATTGGTTAAACACTGAGCCACAAACATGTAATATTGAGGCTAAGACTAACAGAGATGTATTTTCCAAATTTACACCACTTATCGGTTCCAGGACACTGAAGCATCTAGCAAGAGACATACAAAAATAACGTTCTATTCAGATTTCTTGCCGTCGAGACAATGAACAACAAAAACATCCAACAGAACCACAATTTTAATTTCAATTTTTTTTATGAACAAGCTAGGTGAAAGCATAAATCACTATTCAAGTGAAACTAATCCACATTTTAGAGATCCAACTTATAACAATAGATGGAAAGAAATAGTCGCCTTCAAATATTATTCCTCATCCTCAAATAAAATGCTACATTCTCCCTTCTAGAAACAGTTGATAGTTGAAAAAGATTTGATATACCTTAGTTTAACAACATTAGTAGGTAGAGGCAATAATATTCTTTTTTGGATAGACAACTGGATAGGAAACTGTTCATTAGCAGTGCAATTTTCATCATTATTTGAAATTGCTTTAGATGCCAACATTACAGTTGAAGAGGTATTTCAATATTCTCTCCATGACTCATTAAAGTTTAGAAGACAATCGACTGGTAGACATAGAGTGGATTTCAATCAATTGAAATCATTAGTACAAACTACAAAATATAAGAATAGAAAGAGACAAAATGGACAAGATTGTTTGGAAATGGAATTCCAATGGTTTATTTTTAGTTAATTCTTTTTATAAGTCGTTAGACTTTGGAGGTATAAACAACAAAGATTATGAAACTATCTGGGAAGCTAAAATGCCACTAAAAATAAAAAAATTCTTTGGTTAGTTAAAAGGAAAAGAGTTTTGACTAAGAAAAACTTAGCTCATAGAAGACTAGATATAACAACTAATTGTGTTTTCTATGGACTAGAAGAAACTGTAGATCATTTGTTTATCACTTGTCCAGTGATAGAAACTTTGTGGAATTGGATTGCTGACTTTAATGGATTCTCCAACTATTTATCTATAATTAATTTTAGAAATTATTAGAGGGGCTGTGTTATGAACTATTTAGATAGAAAGGAACAACATTTCTTTCAGAAATAGAAAATTTAAATTTTTTCACTCCCTAGGATTAAATATAATTAGATTAGCTAGTTTTTTGTAAAAATTCTAAGGAAGATTTGTTTCTTAAACTTACTTTAGTTTTACCACAGGATGTATGAATTTAACTAATATCTCTACAGGCTTTAATAATATGCTAAAAATTCAGGAGATTGTATAAGATAGTTCAAATTTATTCTTTTAGAATAGAAATCTTTACATATCTTTCTCTAGGATCTAAGACAGAGACAAGTTCAGGCTACAAGAAGAAAGTCTATCTGACGGACATGGAGGTTCCTCCTGGTGAGAAGGGGCACTCTCCTTTTCCCTTCAATCCCAATCCAAGCCCATAGAAGTTTACTCCCCTCATTATGAAAACTTAAGTTTGTAGTATTTTCAGAAATATTTTGAGATGATGGAAGTTATTTGGTTCAATACTTTTGGCTGCTAAAACTTGTTTTTTGGTATGTTTTGTAATAGGCTAGATTAATAATTAGGTTGTATCGGTTTGAACTAGGATAACAACTAAAGTAGTACTTGGTAATAATTAGATTTGCTTTAAACTTTAGATTAGTTATGTTCTGTAAGGCTCGGATATATTTCAGATATATTTCAATAAAATAGGTGGGAATAGCCCACTTCTGAGTTCAAAAAAAGTGAAACTAATCCAAAACCAGTTCTGTAATTCTACATTCAACTACCACCAGAGACTGAGGAAACCGTGTGAAGTCAGGTACAAATCATATAAATATATTTGACACGCTATCGTTACTTAAACCCTCCAAGAAAGACTCGCCCTCCGTGTACCAACCACGAATCGAAGAAACTACAGCTCAATTCAATTCGTTCACTCCCCTTCTATCAAGTGATCTCGTAAAGATCGGAGAAGGAGAAATTAAAGGATAAATTAGACAAAATCAGAAAAATTAATGAAAGGGAAACCTTGATCGGATGGAGACCAGCCTTGAGCTCGGAGGCGTAGCGCTGGCTTCCTTTCCCTTCTTGCTCCGCTTCCACACCTCCGCCGCCGCCGGAACGGATAGTCTCCAGTTCCTTTTTCTCCGTTCTGTCCATTTTGGTACTACGATTGGTTTCTGGTCACGCGCTTTCTTTCGATGGTGAGTCGGTGACGATGAATAGATGCAATTTTTTTGGGTTGGAGGGTTTGAAGAGTATTCAACGGGCTCTTACGAGGCCCATTGGGCCTATATTGTTAAAACCAACTTCAACACAACGAGGAAGGTCTTTAGTTGAAAGTTGAAACGAAATTCTGTGCGCTCATTTTTTTGTGCGCTCTGCAGATTAATATGAATCGTCAGATCAAAGATAAATGATTCTTTTCTGAATCAAATCAGTGACGGTCGAGCGTTAATCTTTAGTCGAACGATCCATATTAAGATGCGCAAAGAGAGCACAAAAAAGTGATTGCAGAGAATACGATTCCGTCTTCAGTTAGCCTAATCAATTATTTTTTTAATAAGTGGAAATTTTTATTATGGACCTTCAACCAAGTGTCTCCTGATATGTCCTTCACCAGCTGAGACACATCATGCTTGCAGCTTACTTTGCATCTGCTCTTTCCAAAGACCTATCCAATTTTTCAACAGAATTTTAAGGTGAGTACCAAAAGATTGTAGAGTTAGAGCTTTGGCCTCTCTAAAGCAGCAACTGTTCCTATCAAGCCACATAATCCAAATTATTGCTATGCAAACCATTTCAAATAATTTTTTAGTATTCCCTTCAAAATTACATGATAGATGTCACACCCCAGAAATAATGACTAAGTTAAGGGTGTAAATCCCGCCACGTGTACTTGATTTCAAGTACACGAAAGGCTTAGTTGACCACTCAGAAATATAAATAATAATAGTTTATTATGCTTTATATAAGGAAAAGCACACACATTTCACACACAATACATGAACATCCAACAAATATATATGTAATCTAGCGTCAGAATACAAGGTTTACAGCGGAAGCAAAACAAAAGTAAAATACATACTGAAGAGGGCGATCCCATCAAAGGATGTGGGACCGACCCTAGCTAACCTACTACACACTAATCCTAACAAAAGGAATAAAAGAAAACGCATGAATTGATCCACAAAACGGAAGACACTGGGGACTCCATCCTAGCGCTCTCCTCTGAACAGCAAAAGAACTCCTGCTCCTTACCTGGACCCCACAACCAACCGTGGAACGTGAGTAAATTATAAAAATTTACTCAGTGTGGATTAAGGTCCAGCCTTTGGGATTATATCCGATTCAAGGTTGGACCAATCACATTTACTGAGAATGCCTATACTTAGTTACTACACCTGACTTGCATTTAGTTTAACCATTAATCAATTTAAATAAATAACTAAATCTATCCAAAGAGACGATACGGGAAAGAAACCCAAAATATATGTGAGGAATAGTAGTGTATGATAACTAATATGAGAAGGTATCAAACTCCCAGACAAATGTTCAAAGAATCAAATTTTAGAACCTCGGGTGTAGGACTTCAGGATTCGCCCCCTTAGACGGGTCTAGTATGTCAGCCGCCAATCTAAGGGTATCGTTAGACGGGTCTAGTATATCAGCCGCCAATCTAACTTAATTCTGAGTTTCCAGAACGAAACGCCCTGGTAATAGCATGAGCGGCTATAAAAGCACACACTCGATCAAAAGCAAACCGAGAAGCCTACCTTACAAAGAGAAAATAATAAACATAAACTCTCGGTCTCAGCTGTCATACGGAAATAAGGAATCGACTACCCGTTTGAGTAACCATAATAAAGGGAACTCCCTGTACCAACCAGGGGCCAAAGGGGAGCCTCGGACTTCCTCTGTACCAACCAGGGGCCAAAGGAGGAAGTTCTTCGAATGTTAGGAGATCCCGAAACATCGGCTAATAGAAATATAAAGAACGGAATAGCTCCAATACGTCACATATGACACGCATACTCTAAACTGAGAAACCGAACCTTAATCACTTAAGGAGGAAGTATTATAATAATATAATAAGGACCTTGAGAATAAATTCTCTAACTGGCACTACGAGTCATCAAGTGATGATCATCGTTGGTGAGGATTAGTCGAATGTCCTTAAGGACATCCCGTTGAGAATATCCCATGGGCTATGTCAGACACCATGACACATACTCCCTCCACGATGCCCTCAGACTACATCCAATCTAAAACTCACCGGCCCGACTCTCATCACTCCTGACGAGTATAGATATATAATATTTATACGCATCTACCTATAAGTAGCTAATAGCCTATACGATCCGTATATCGGATCTTACGTGCAATATGAATGCAGATGACATGCAATTGCAGGTTGGTCTAAATAGTTGGTTCAGTTACCAATATGCATTCATGACAGTTCAAGATCTACGGGCCTGATTATACATTGTTGGTAATTTGGTACTGCAGTTCAATTTAGGTAAGACTGGTAGGTCCTAAAGAAGAGAGAAAGGAATATAATCCCCAGGAATCCACACCTGGAAAGAAGTGCTAGCTACTCTATCGAAGGATCTGCTGCGTCCATGCTGACCTCAGCATCGTATGCAGCTGCGCCAGTCTCGTCCCCTGTGTGCGGGTCCGAGTCGACTAGGTCTCCTATTTATTTATTTCGAGTTTGTTTAATTAGTCGAGGGACTTGTAACATATTAAGTGAAATCAAAGGACAATGTAACGGTGTTTGAGATGTCCTTGATGCTCCTAATTTATTTTATTCAATATTATTACTTAGTCAAGTCTTGCGTGCAGTGTTCCCGGCTGCACAGTGAGTGTG
This sequence comes from Eleocharis quinqueflora, assembly GCA_964058865.1. Taxonomy (NCBI): domain Eukaryota; kingdom Viridiplantae; phylum Streptophyta; class Magnoliopsida; order Poales; family Cyperaceae; genus Eleocharis; species Eleocharis quinqueflora. The sequence continues at coordinate 7,327 of CAXKVX010004327.1, forward strand.
GGTACAATCACTTGTTTCTGTCCTTTTTATTTAAATGTGGTTCTGAGTGTGTTACTATTCTCATTATTCAATGTGACGTCAGGACGATAAGGCAAAGAATGTAAATAACACATCACGATGAAAGCATGTTATAAAATCAACTACTTTTAGTTGGACTTTTATTATTTAACTAATCAAAAGAAGAAACAAAAATAGTTAATTATATACTAACGAATATGTGTAATTATATTAGTTATGTGTTTATAGAGGAATTGATCAATATATATCTATCATTGAATTTAAATATTTACTTAGTCATAATTATGTGTATTTTTATGTATTGTATTAATGTTACTTATATACTTATATGTATCGCCTAGAAGGTATTATATGTATTATAATTAATTAGTCGTCTTACTCTAGATATTCGAGTGTTTTTCATATGTAGTTTAGGTGTACAATATATTCTATGTGATATATAGAGAAATTGATCAATATATAATATTATTTATATAATTATACTTAGTTCAATATGGTTGGTGGTGATTCGAGTGTACCTAATTAAATATATATTTATATATATAAGTATATATATACATACAGAGCATGGCTAAAATAATATGCATAGTACACCCCATTTTATACTATGCATATAGATATAGGTCATTAAATTGAGATTTAAGTTGCTCAATAAATTCTTCATATGAAAATATTGTAGGAAATTAAATTTCGTGATTTTTAGAGCTTTCTAGCTATTTTTAAATATTTTTTAAAAACAGTCCAGATTTAATACTACAAAAGTGTCATTTCTGGGCTGTTTTTAAAAAATATTTAAAAAATAGCAAGAAAGCTCTAAAAATCACGAAATTTTATTTCCTACAAGATTTTGATATGAAGAATTTATTGAGAAACTTAAATATCAATTTAATGACCAAATTAAATACAAATGGGCGCATAATACGTTATGTGGTGTACTATGCATATTATTTTAGCCATGCTCATATATATATATATATATGTATAAACATATAATCATATATAAACTTGTATACATGCTCGTATATATGTAATTTATTATTTGGTTATTTTGTATATATATTTATGTGTATATATATATCTATATATATATATATTTATATCTATACATTACACTTAGTAACACTTATAATTACTTAATTTATTCGTTACGCATTATTAATAAATCAAGTGTCATCATGTCAAATACGACGTCGTGCCAAACTACTATCCTACTATGTAACTGAGCCGTATATTATACGTTATATTGTTTATTGTGATAAATATAGTATAGAAAATATATAGAAACACAAGTTGGTTATTTTTAATTTATGTTTGGTTTGTGTTAATCCTGAGTGGGATCGGAAGCCCGAGACTCATACGTCATCGCCGTAGCTCTCGCTGCACGGGCTTATAATCGTCATTTCCCCAATATACCTTTCTCGGTCCTTTTACTTATTCGGGTCTAGTTACTAAGTATTTTGGACCGGGCCGCTAATTTTGTAGTATCTGTACATACCCAATTCGGCCCAAATAGAGCCCAAGTCCAAAATATTTAGAACTATTGTACTTATTCTTATTTAAGCCTAAATGGTCATGTAGTATTTGATGGGTCAAAAACAATGAGTTTCACGGGGCCAGCCACCACCTCTGGCCCAGTTTTATGTTCTCTGTAATACACACAAACCACCTAAACATAGTAAGCCCACAACGTAGCAACAAGGCTGCCAGCACTGGTGTTGGCCATACCAGTGCGGGTACAGGTAGGTACATACACGTTCAGGCTACCAGTAAGCCTATCATTATAACAGCATTTAACTAATGTGGTGTTCTCCCTTAGTAGGCACAGTTTTGGTTCTGGGCGAGAGACAAAAACAGTCATTCTTAAACAACATACAGACAAGTTACAGCATGCAACATCATACAGACAGGTAGCGCAAAGCACAGAAAACAGAAAACCCGCAGAACAGTAATGTTGTCAATGTTTCAAAGGTTACCAGTAAGAAGGCGTTGTTTCGTTCTTTTCAGGGTCGTGACCTGAACCGAGGCACCGTTATGCCAATGGTTTTGAGCTTCCTCCTCTTCCCTGCCTTGATCGAGTTTACAGGAATATATTTCAGCAGTTCGAACGTTATTTAATGGTCAAATCTCAACGCATGAGAACTAAATCGCAAGAGGAGGGCAGGAAAGAGAGGATCCCGTATTTATAGGCGTCACGAGGCGGTTTTAAACGTGTCTGTGTGCGCGAAATAGGGGAAAATCGTACAACCCACTCGAGAATTCGAGCTGAAAGTCAGAGGAAAGTACAGGGGTTCATAATCTGTTTTAAATGCAAAGTGCCGTTGAAACGACATGAAAATCGCGAGAGAAAAGGGGAGGTCAGTGCATTAATGAGAGTGGGGATTGGGCAGCTTACGAGGTGCGCAGGGAAATGGAGCATTATGGTTGGCGGTGAGAGGAACAAGAGGAGAAAGTGAAGGGCGCGGGTCCCAAGACAGAGAGAATCTCTAGTTTTCTGGGTTGAGGGTGTGGGCCCCGCGGGGGAAAAGAGAAAAAGGAGGGAAAAATAGGTAGGGAAAAGGGTGTGGGCCCCGCGGTTTGATAGGATGCAGGGGTGTTGGGGTCCCAAGGAAAGAAAGGGAGGGAGAGAGGAAGAGAGAGAGAAGAGGACGCCTCGGGAAGAGGCGAAATGGGGGAGACTCGAGGCATCGCACGGATCGGGTGTGTCTCTGCCCTCGAGCCAAATTCTGTGGCAGTGTATTTTCTTAGTCCTTTACGCCATTCCTTTTACCCATTTCACTGATCTATACATGTCGGCGCTCCTTAAGATCGCGAAAAAAAAATGGTCTCGAGTACTTCGCCTGCTTAGTCAGAGGGGACTTTCTGTGTTCATTTTCATGAGGCCTTTTGTGTAGCGCACCACTGCTAGACTCTTTTTATCTAAATGGGTCGAACTGGGTCGTGACGTGGGTTGGGATTTATTCTGCAGGATTTATATGCGGATTTAGGGTCGGTTGGGGCCGAATTTGGTGTAAATTTGTGTGGCAGGTTATTGATAAGGTGGAAAATCGATCATACGGGTCATGCGTCTTGTTATATAATTCTAACACTATGTTAATGCAGGATTTGAAATCTAAATGTGCTTCTAAGGAGAGAAAGAAAAAAAAAATTCAGTAGGAAATCAACATTTTGAAAATTTGTAGGTACATAAATTACGTGCTAAATTTGTATAAAAATAATCCGGTTTAACACTTCATTTATTTACAGAAGAATTTGTATTATTCGTTAATCCGGTTGCGTTCGAAAATTTCACGGGTTTCACAATAGACAGTATAGATCATTTATGTTTTGATATTATATTAGCACATGAAAAGATTGGAGCACTCAAGTCAGGTTCTTTGTGCATGATAGCACTGAAAGAACAGGTGCTATCGTTTCATACTTTCATAATTTGTGTACAGTAACAAAATGAGCTATCGCCCTGCCATTCTCTAGTCACTAAATTTATTTTCACCAGTATATTCCCTTTCAAGAACGTGCTTTCAAGGCCCATATGATCCTAATCAATTATCAATCAAACATTTCTTTATTTTCCCTTTTTCCTTTTTTTAGTCCTGACTCCTGAAGCACCTCATTTCAAACGTGAAGGTCTCTTTTTGAGTTACAGTTAAATATATGAAATTTGAGTGACAGTGAAATATATGAGAAGGAAATATCTACATCACATGATTATAAAAAAATCACTCATATTTTGAATCAACTTTTTGGTGTACAAAGAGGAAATCTAAAAGCATAATATTGATAAGTGAACGGTCAGTATTTACATGCTTGATTACTACAGTAGCATCTAAATGTAGCTTACCTACTATAACCATTAATTTACTCATTCTCATGCAATTTTTGTCTAGCAACTTTCTGATTTCATGGTTAATATAAATATAATTTCCAATTAATAGTTTATTAGTCCTTGATTTATCATATCGATTTACCGCTACTGCTGCTTGTTTTGAAATAATTTGCCAGTGGTTGTGCATGTTTTCCCGTGGATGGAAAAGCCTGACAATTACGATTCATGGGGATTTTACGCCTCTCTGAATGCAAATCATTCGTTAGAGATGCCTCTCCAAATACAAATAACTCGCTGGATGGTCTATGCTAAATATGAACTATGCATTTAATCTGACAGTTTTTATCGCATCCCATAGGTTACCTCATATGCTGTTAGTTCTGCAAGGTTCCAGTAATAAGGATGCTTGTTGTGATTTGCAGTAAAATGTGCCGAAATCCCTGGATGAACTTTTGTATGTGGTGTCGTTTAATAAGACATCAAATTATTAACAATGCAGAAGAAAGAATAGGATAGATAGCTTTAATTGTAAGTTAGCCTAGTCATTACCAAAATAAGAGCAAACATCAGTACCCAGCACATGGTTCGATCCCATTCGCAGATAAATAATTAAAATGTTACACTACTCATTACACACTAATCACACATCTACATATACCAATTAAAATGGTTTATAACCGTGAAATAAAAGCTCTCTCAAAAGGTTCTAAGTGAGGCATTTCCCACATTATTTACTTATAAAAACTACTTACAGGCATGTTCCATAAATATCAAACTTGTTTCTTTACACAATAATTAGAATGCTCCAACTACTTTATCACTTGCAACCACCAACAAAACCATACAAACTGTCACTCCAAATAAACAGCTCTCGTACAACATACAACAACAAAATAAAAATGAGTTCAAAACCATGCTCAAAATACCAAATCGCTTCAGAAAGTTCAATATTCATCCTCTCCCTCATCTTCTGCCTGATCATCAGCACCGACCTCTTCATAATCCTGCTCAAGCGCAGCCAAATCCTCACGGGCTTCAGAAAACTCACCCTCTTCCATGCCCTCACCTACGTACCAGTGCACAAAAGCACGCTTTGCATACATGAGGTCGAACTTGTGGTCGATGCGCGAGAAGACCTCCGACACAGCAGTATTGTTGCTGATCATGCACACTGCACGCTTGACCTCTGCTAGGTCTCCACCTGGCACTACAGTTGGGGCTCGGTAGTTTATGCCACACTTGAAGCCGGTAGGGCACCTTTTAATCAGAAAGCATTATTTTAGTACACCAAGTTCAATTTTTTTAGTATGTTTTGCCAGCCTACATGTACCAGAACTACCCGATATTTTAAGAATTACACTGCTTCTAGATGCAGCTTGCATAACAGATGCAGGATTTAGCCCTAATAGGAGCACCAAATGTATCACTTAAAGAGTATTAGAAGTTACTATATCTGTACCCTGGTACTATGTTGCTATGAATCCTGAAGTTACATGTATCAGGCTGCCTACAACTCTATAGTCTGAGCATGACATATTGAAAAAAAGGTTAACTACATGAGTAAAAACCAGCCATGTTCAAATAAAATAAGAAACATATAAGAACTTGAACAAAATGGGACAAATCATTATAAGGATTTTCATGATGTACAAGACAGATTTTGCAGAGTTAAGAAGAGTTAGGTAAGTAAAATTAAAAGGAGACATTCCTGTAATAATTGTTCTTCTTCAGTTGTTCAGTTATTTAACATAAACCAAGTGAGTTTACTAACCAGTAACTTGATTTCTTTGTGATCAGATCAGTATTTAGCACACATGGAAAAATGTTTTTTTTTCCTTACCAGTCGACAAATTGAACCGTCTTCTTGGTTTTGATAGTCCCAACAGCAGTGTTCACATCCTTTGGGACAACATCTCCCCTGTACATCAAGCAACATGCCATGTACTTCCCATGCCTGGGGTCACATTTGGCCATCATGCTATTTGGCTCGAACACAGAATTGGTGATCTCTGGTATTGAGTGTTGCTCATGATAAGCCTTCTCAGATGAGATTATAGGGGCATAAGAAGAGAGCATGAAGTGGATACGGGGGTATGGCACAAGGTTGGTCTGGAACTCAGTGATGTCAACATTTATGGCCCCGTCAAAGCGAAGGGAGGTGGTGAGAGAGGAGATGGTCTGGGAGATAAGGCGGTTGAGATTGGTGTAGGAGGGTCGCTCAATGTCAAGTGACCGACGGCAGATGTCATAAATGGCCTCATTGTCTAGGAGGACAGCAACATCAGTGTGCTCAATGAGCGAGTGAGTCGAGAGCACACTGTTATACGGTTCTACAACAGCTGTTGAGATCTGAATTCCAGGGAAAGATGAAAAACTATATGGTGAAAAAAAGGGAACAGAATAAGAGGAAAAAATGAGGTGGTGCCGTGCAGTAAAGTTGACTAGACACAAATCCACCCAATTTTGGCTGTGAAACCATATGGTATTATGTCATTAAGCCTCTACAGCTTTCATGCAAGTAAAAATGACTTTGATTATAGCAGAACAAAGGATGAAAAATAAATTTAAAAAGAAGAAAGACTCTGATTAGACACAAATCCACCCAATTTTAGAACTTCAAAAGTTTTATTGTGGGTTTTTCGGTTTTTCCATGAACTGCAAGGTCTTGAGTTTAATATGAGATGTTGTCAAATAGACAGTGCTGCTATTATTATCACAGTTATGAAGTTGCAATAAACCAATATAATTAAGCAGCTGGCTTACTCACTTGAGGTGAAGGATAAATAGTGAAACCGAGCTTTGACTTCCTTCCATAGTCGACAGACAGACGCTCTAGTAACAAAGAGCCGAGTCCAGACCCGGTGCCACCACCGACTGCATTGAAAACCAGAAACCCTTGCAAGCCTGTGCAGTTGTCTGCAAGCTTCCTAATTCGGTCTAGGCATAGATCTATGACTTCTCTACCCACTGAAGCATTTAAAGCGAATCAAATCAGCCAAAGATATGTTCCCAAAAGGATGGATCTAATTAGACAAGTACTGAATGGTGGAACCAAACAGCAATAAAATAATTAAATCACATAATCAAATATTAATGGTGTGGGATAACAGTTGCTCCTACTTCAAACTCAAATCAGGCTATCAGGTTGCTCTTCTAAGAGAAAACAGACTCTGATGTCGTATCTAATATTTTACTTTAATTTAAGAGAGGCAGTACTAGATGTGCAGGAATACACAAATTCTGCTACCGAAGATTGTGCTAAGAACGCTTCCTTTTGGAGCGCACTACCTCATGTTACTCCGGGAGACCAGGATGCTTTATATAGAACTATCCCGCTTTAACCAAAGAGAAAAAACATTGTGGGACTAAACTGGTGGAATAAGAAAGTCTGGTTTTTATTATAAGTCAGAACTTTTCATTGCCCTCCCTATGAGTTTTCTAATTTTCTTTATTCGATTCTTAACCTAATTATTCTTGCAGTGCCATATAGGCGTTGATACTACTTTTATTTTAAATATAATTTGGTTGATTGTTCTTTCATGGTTTCCAGAGTCGGTCTAAACCAGACGTAGTAAGCATGCAGATGGCACATTTATCTAAAATAAGTTGCTATGTTCAAACGTATAGATTTTATACATTCTGTATAGAAGAATAATTTAAGGTAAATTTAAAAAATATATATATTGTTTCTCATGCAAAAGATTTAATATCATATTAGCATCATATAAAGATGCCATATTTATTAGAATTTTGAAAATTGCCTATATTGAGTAATCCACACCATACTTGATACGAGTATACCATATCTGTGTAACCATGTTGCACAGCAGACTATCAAAATAGTATGTGAACCGTTGTACAATCTCAGCTTGCACGTGTTTCGTTATTTTTTTCAGGGTTTAATGTTGACTTATGCATATAATAACACTTAATTAAATTGTACAATGATATTGTCCTTGTAAACAAATGTCATATTTTCTAATGTTACTCACATACCAGAGCAGTTTAGCTTGGAACTGGTGTACAGACCAATGAAAAAAATGAAAAAAAAAAAGATTAATTTGGATTGCCAGGAACAAAAAAATACAAAGTGCTCACTATAATTTAGGCCTGAAAGATTACTGGGCCCATATGCCACTCAGGTCATTATAAACATCAAGTAAAGAAAATGGAAGTACCAGTATAGTGTCCCCGGGCAAAGTTATTAGCAGCATCTTCCTTGCCAGAAATAAGCTGCTCAGGATGAAACAGCTGGCGGTAGTCCCCTGTTCTCACTTCATCTATCACAGAAGGTTCCAAATCAACAAATATAGCCCTTGGCACGTGTTTCCCTGAGCTAGTTTCACTGAAGAATGTGTTAAATGCATCATTCTCCGCCCCAACTGAAGAGTCACTGCAGGACCAATATACAAGGTCATCACAACAAATTCGGTCGTATAATTATAATTGGTGATTCTGGCTGCAATGATAAGACCTGGACCAAGGTCTACATGTTGGAGAAAAGCATAAGAAACCAATACACCCAAATTCTTGCATTTGAACATTGTTATATACATTGATAATATTGATATCTAACTTCTTTCACAACCAGTATAGTTGACACAACGTGCTTAGAAGAGTTTTAAAAATAAGATTGCAAATATGACACTATGAAAAATAGATCGTCTATCAAGTTCATTGCATTTGAAATTATTGGCCATTTTATCAAGTAATAAAAAAATCAACAGTATAGCTTTATTTGTACATTATCAATGCACAAACAATGAATAAATTGCTACAAACTTGGTGCATGGTATATTTAGATGATAAAGTTTATTTTCAATTTAGGTAAATTTTCTGTTGTCAGTTGTCAAACAAGTTTGATATCCATTCCATAAAAAATGTGCATTTGTTATAAGCATCTGTTATTCTTTACTGACATTATTACTGTTACTGATAGATAGTTTGAAAAAAAGAGTGGCCATCTCTGAAGAGATCTGATTAGGCCCTCACGATCATCTAGACTAGACTAGAAATGGACAGAATCCAAAACATTAAATTTAGTTTAATGCTCTCTACACGTACAGTTTTACCATAAGTTACATAAAATGGTCCATGATTTCGTAGTTTACAGTATCAAGGAACATGTAAACCTGGGTTCTTGGTTGGGTTGGGCTAGGTTGGTTAGCTTAATTGGTCAGCGATGTAACACACCCAATTGCATCCTATAATTCTTCAAAAGAAAATTGAGTTGAGGAATACCGGAATGTTGACAACCTCAAGTTAAAGACTCTCTATATAAGAAATTCCTAATTCTGCTTTTCAATGCCCCAGCCCCCAGGTGGAGAAAGCCCACAAACTCTAAATAATTGCTCTTCAAAAGGTCAAACCAAAAAGTAGTGCTAAGCACTCACCACAATAACTCATTTTTTTTAAACAAACAATAAGTTAATTTGTGATTGTTTCACACGTTGTCAAGTGAGTCATTTCCCAAACAAAAAATAATTACTTGCTGCAATATAGTGTCCAACCTGGGTAAGCATAGGAACACAACAGAACAAATGTCATGCCTCTCCCAACTATTACCATGTTTTGTTTTGTTTTTTATTGCGGAGAAAAACAAAGAAACCCATTAGGATGGTACAAACAAAAAACTTTGCACAATGTCTAATAAACTAGCCTTTATGTACAATTTTTCACACATTGATTATATTTCTACTACTGACTAATTATCTAATATTCAACCCTCCTGTAACCTGTTTATTATCCTCATATATATCCAGCCTTGTAATTACAAAACTTTCAGTTGCGTATAAATGTCAATTCTATTATAACAATCCACTGGGAACATCACTAAGAAACATCCTTTATATATTATTCATTTGTTCTTTACTTCTTTTATTTATTGCGAAAATTTTGTTTTTTTGAAAAAAAAAATAGCAAAGCAACTAGAAGGCAGCACAGCACACGGGCCGTTTCCCTCAAAAAAAAAAAAAAAAAAAAAAATAGAAAGCAGCTTGTTTTTGTATTCGTACCTAAGCAACTAGAATGCAGCTTTTTTATGTATTCATACCTAAGCAACTAGAATGCAACATTTTTATCTGCTGTACTTGTCTTTTTAGCTAAGTTGTCAGTTGAGGCACATTAACCACTTGTTTGCACAAGAACAAAGTTGGAAACAAAAAATCAGAAAAGGAAAAAGAAAAAACAAAGTCTAAAAGAAATAAAAGTAGTGCATATAAACAAGGACAGTATATCAAAATTGAAATCAAACCTTGGCATAGTTCCATCAGGCAGGATGCCATGCTCGAGACAATACAACTCCCAACAAGAATTTCCCACCTGAATTCCGGCTTGACCGATATGAATACTAATAATTTCCCTCATTTCTCCTCCAACGAATCTGAATTTCAGAATTCAACACACCAAAAGACTCTAAATTGCGGAATTGAGTTGGCCTTTTCAGTCGTTTCCTCCCCTCAATTGGAAAGAAGAGGAGAGAAATAGACTGAGAAAGCGAGGCAAGCAGGTCAAACTAGAAAGGGAGACGAGAGGTTTTGTACTTTTGTCATTGTTCTATTGATCTATTCTGATGGGGAGGAAGTTGGAAAATAAATCAATTTTATAAGGCGCTAATTATAAAATACTCACGACTTTCGAGCAACCAGCTAGGCATTGGCAACTGTCGATTTCTAGATGCGCTGTCCGAGCTGTAAGCTTTATCTCCTCCGGTTTTTGTAAAACTGGAGAAGTCCTTAACATTTTGATGGGTAAATTTTCACAAAGGGTAAGCCTGAAATTCGAGGCATTCTGCAGAGACTTTTCAGTTCTGGACTCACTTAGGGGCGCAACTATTACTTGCACTCCTAAGTGTTGCTGACATTTTTTTGACTAAATTATTATTATTTATACACTTTAATATATTCATAATTAAATAGTACTAATATATAAATTTTGAGTATTTTTTAATATATGTATATTTATACTATATTTATTATTAAGCAAATTAATAATAACTTTAATATAAAATATTTCCATATACTTATTATTACCATATACTTGATAATTTTATAAATATTTGTAATATAATACTATAAATATAATACTTATTATTATTATTCAAAAATAATATTACTTCAAAACTAAATAATACATTTATTACTTCAAAATTGAATAATACATTTATTACTTCAAAGTACTTTTTTAAGTTAAAAAAAATTACAACCTACTAATAGTTTAACGTCTCCTAAATTTTTCGAGAAATACAAATGGTGTAGTAGCAGGAGAGTTTGGTTAGAGACGCTTTCTTTGAGTGAGGGTATGGGTTCGAACCCCCCTACTCACCATTTTTCTGAATTAACTTAGGGGCGCAACTATTATTTGCGTCCCTAAGAAGATTTTTTTTTTTTTGCGAATAAGTCTGAATTTTGCACGATTTTTTTCAAATGAGGGGTCCATCTGTCTCCTACAACTAAGGGGCGCAATTATTAGTTGCGCCCCTAAATGAACAAAATATATGCAGCAGCACCCTTTCTTTTCTTCTATCTTCAAACATTATCTCAATCTTATCTCTTCTTTCCCAACAGCTCTCTTCCTCTCCACAAATCATAAACCATATTTTCACACTTCTCCTCCCAAAATCTTACATATAAAATGTTTATTGTTAAGTTTCTACACTCGAGAAATCCATCCAGAACGGTCCTCATGGTGTGCATTACTCGAAAAATTAAATTGTTCAAAATTTTCATAAACGATGTTTACATTACAATATTTTATTTTAATACCGAACAAATGGCAGTGATTTGGAACTGAATATATGATCGATCCAAATTTATTTATTTTGTTTTGTAGGTCTCTTCGATTGTTGTTTGATTTCTGGCCTGAGAAAAAAAATAAATTAGAATAAGAAGTAATAACTTGGCTCTGGCAGCATTTAGCTGCATAAATTGGAAAACACACACACCAGAAAAAGGAAAGAGGATCTATAATTAATGCTGGCGCTGAGTTACTGGAAATTACAGATCATTAAAGGCCTACAGTAGAAAATAAAAAGGATTGAGGACAAACTTTTTATTTTATTATTTACAAAAAATAAATTTGTATTAAAAATGGGTCAGTTTAATATTTTAAAAAAAATTACATCTTCATGTTTAAGTTTTATTTCTGCTATCTTATTTAAGTTTTATTCTGCATAAGATTGTCTTTAATTCGACAAGTTTAATGGTGCGTTTGAAGGCTTACAATTTGAACATAATGCGCAAAATATTTAAATAACATTTGGTGTAAAACAATTGAGTACTTGAAGCCGTCGAAAAATAGCTACCTTAAAGTTTAAGGAAATATGGATATGTAAGAACAGAAACATTCAATTTTATTACAAGTATATATATAAATATATAAAGACATGCACATCACCAAACATGATAGGCCAACCGATGGGGAGGCCAGAGCATATGAATCTACTAATATTTCTTCTGAATTTATGAACAAGCAAACACTATTGTTCTCTCAAATTACAACAACATAACATTTTGAACATACATATGCAACACAATTAATAGGAGATTCAAGAAACTAACAGTTTATAAACCAGAAAGAAGTTTAAACATAGATTCTCTTGGGCGATACATCGCTTCAAGTGGCCAAGCCTTAGGAAGAGTCACGCCGGCACCTTCCGTCAAGTCGACCAATTCATCCGTAATTCTTTCCCAATGGAAGCACTGGATCAAAGTTCCTAACATCAATCCTAATTGTCGCATTGCCAGACCTTCTCCGGGACACCTTCTCCTGCCCATCCCAAATGGGATCGTCCACTTACCGTCGGCCTTCCCGTTCTCGAATCTCTCTGGTTTAAATTTCGTCGGTTCCTCCCAAATGTCGGCATCTCGATGAATGTAATATGTATTCACCAAAAGAATTGTACCTCGTGGGATGTTATAGCCTCCGATGGAGATATCTTCGCGTGATTCACGAGGTAAAAGAATTGGTCCTCCGGGATAAAGTCGGAGAACCTCACTCAGGATGCAATTGAGAAAGGGAAGGTTTGCCATGTCAGACTCCTCCACGAGGCGCTCATTCCCTACAAACTTGGCGATTTCATCGACAGCCTTCTTTAGTATATCTTCGTTGTTTAATAGGAGCGACATCGCCCATTCCACCGTATTAGATGGTTGATCGGTTCCTCCTAGTAGCATTGTCTAGAAATTAAAGGCGAAAGATAAAATCACACTTAATTTTCAGCTTGTAAATGTGACTTAATAAAATATTTTGAGTTTTTGAGATATGTTATTTGATAAATTAACAACTTGGTACATACCATACTAATGCCTTGGATTGTCTCGTCTTTGTACCCCTCTGGATCACTTTTCTGCATCTCTAGCAATTGTGCCATCATTGTTTTCTTCTTCTGGTCACTACTTCTCCTGTGCTCTTC
>CAXKVX010004328.1:0-19602 GCA_964058865.1 Eleocharis quinqueflora
ATGAAAAAAACACTCTCATTGCACCTTTGAAAGGAGGCATCTGATGGCTGAGATCTAATCGGAGAACTGAGAACAGGGCACCCAAACATGCTTCAGAAACACCCATGTGCTTTTAGCATGTAGTACTACTACCCTCAAGAGTCAAGAGTATCATTGGCCTGAATTATTTTATCAAAGATACTTTTTGTCAAAAATTGTATGTATAATACAGAACTTGCAGAACATCAGAATCCCTTGTGAGTTTGTACTGTTCAGTTATCATTTTATTATAAGAATGTTTTGATTTTAACCTGTCAACTATTGCTAATGAAGCACTTAAAATGTTTTCTTCATTCAATTGATCAGTGCTTTGAGGGTCAGTAAGGTTGTTAAGTTCTCTGAGATCAACAAAGCATATTTGGTCGCAGATAATGTGTTAAAATGAGCTGTCATTATTAGATGTGCTCCACATCGACTTGAATGAGGAATGAGGATGATAGGTAATGCAAATTTCCATGCTTGACTTAGATTTATCTATGGCGCCTTATAAAATGCTACGTGATAGTATTATTCTACATGATCTGTTCTGAGAACAATGAAGCACCTGGGGTTGGATATAGAGATGGTTTATGCAATTATAGGGGTTATTTTGTTTGCTATTTTATTTTTATTCATGGTTCATATAGGGTTCTGTTTGTTATTTTATTTTAGAGCTGAAGGGAGGATATTAGACTATTAGTGGAGATTAAGGGTTGCTGGAGTGAGACTGGGTTCTTATAATCTTGTGATCTGTTGGAGATTGAGGGTGGTTGTTTATTTTAACCTGCATAGTGCTTCTTGTACAGAATAGAGTTCTAAAGCTGGTGTTTCTGAATTGAAAACAGTTGGTACCATTTGTTATACATTTTGATGAAAAATAACTGCCTCCTTAATTTTTTTACATAACCTGTCCCAAACCAGGAAAAGGAAGATTGTTGTTGTTTCAATTCACTACTCCAAATTTTAGTTAAAAGTTAACTCTATACTACAATAAACTCTATAATACAGTACACAACTTTTTGCAAGTAATGTAATGTTTATTGATTTGTTAGACCTTAATTGATAATTTTATGATTATTAATATATTAATGAAAAGATCTAGTTGAATCACACATAGTTGCAGTGCTTAATTGAACCAAGAGAAGGTTTTGGGGCTCGACTGAACCAAATACGCTAGTTGAAGGGCCCAATATATATCCTCTTCTATTTGGAAAATCATACCAATTATTTCTACCCCTACACGCTAATAAGGATTCTGACATTTTCTAAAATTTCGAAAGGTGTGTGCGTGATAATTATAATTTTCAGAAGCATAAATTAATTAGTCATCTTGCGTTTGTGTTGGAAAAAAAAGATGTTTGAATTAGAAGAGGAAAAATTGGATAATTAAAATGCAGTTACCATTTGCATCTGTTGTTGGGCGAGGCCTTTTTGTTGACTGTTTAACCGATTCAGCTGCAACATAACAAAAATTGTTTTGATATACAAAAGATATTAAGGCTGAACCCAATCACACCAACCAAGATTATATTGAATAGTTAACAATTTAAACACAACACAACAACATGTTATCCATAACCAACCATGCAATCAGATCTAATCACAACCCAATCCAACCAAATGTACCTCAAAGAAGAAAAGGTGAACTTCAAGACAACTGAATTGCAATCAGGTTTAGCTCAGACTGGACCTCAAAATAATAACAAACCATACAAAATCAGTTCTGACATGCATTGACACCCAAACAATCCCAAACTAAACCAAACCTTAAGCTGACTGGTCTATGATATGGTATAAACCAAACCCAAATTGAACTGTCACCAAATCAAACCAGAATGTAACTAGCAGACAACCTAGCTGCTTCTATTATCTGAATGTACAAACCCCAGCATCCTGACCAGGAACAAATCAATTGAAAGTACGAAGTGCTTATTGAATAATCACCAATATTCTATAATACAATTTTCCTAATTGTTTAAAACCTGATTATAATCCCAAAAGGTCAGGTCCTTTACGGAATAATTATATTGAATCATAAAAGGAAGAGTTGCTACCTTTAAATTGCTGCTTCTTATTAGCACGTCTGTGTTTCCTGTCAGAGCGAGTGAGCTCTCTATCTTCTTTGATATCACCTTTGCCTTCAAAAACCTCTTCTGGTGCTAGCATGGCAGCATCCGAAACTGCAATTGGAGCAATCTATACAAAAAACAATTACGCCAAGAATATTACTAAAACAAGGAATATCCACAGAGATGATACCAAAAAGAAATTACAGGAAACCCACTTGGCTTCTCTTCTAACTAAATAATACTTCCTAGATAGGGAAGAATCAGATAAGGGAAAACACAAACAGATCATGTGTAACCCTGCAAAACAAGACTCATCACCTATGCTTACAAAAGCTAGAGGACGTTGAAAGAAACTGATCTCTTATCTTCTTCACAAAGTCTCAAATTACCCACCGTTTCAACCAATGTTTGTGCAGAGATAAACACAGAGAGAAAGGAGTAGTACATTTGGCATCTTCGAAATAAATAAGTAAAATTAAACCATACATCTTAAACTTCAGGGTATATACTTTTCCTGTTTCTCTGTTTTATACATGACATTTCAAATTTTGAGCATATATGATGAATCTGAGAATTTGCAAGCTACCACATGAAAATAGATAAATACCTCTTCCATTGCAAGAGCTGGGATATTAGCTTGTATCGACATATCCTCTATTACCTGTGAATGTTATAACACATCGCTAAGAAAGAGAGAGATTATAGTAACTGAACATAACTATTGCAAGCAAGCATACCGGTTTTGGAGCAAAGTGCAAATGAGATAAAGCATCAAGTTTCACGCATATCTTTTTGAATAGCATTTCAGCCTTCAAAAAGGAAACAAGGGATCAGCAGTTGACATTAAAATCACCACTTAATAGATAAATTTATCAACGATAATGAAAAAAAATATATATCTATAAAAAGTGTACCTCTTTCTTTAGTTCATCTGAAACGGATAGAGGAGCTGCAGCTAGACCAGCTTTTTGCGCATATTCTTCCTGAAAATACAAACAAAAACAAATAAATGAAATGTTAAACCTCCTTTTTCTTTAGATAACTTTAAGCTACTATTGTCTGTAATATACTGTAAGATGTGGTCACGTACCTCATAAATTTCAGCGAGACCCTTTTTGCTCTTGCTTTCATCCTGTATGAAAAAGAAAAAAAGAAGACAACAAAGAAAATGAAAGATAGATAAAGCTAAAAAATCCACGCAAAAAACATTACACAATTCAACTCTAAAGTTTGTTCCATTAAGAAAAGAAGCATCATATGTAGCACGCATATGATTCTACAAGAAAAAGCATCTTACCCGACGAAATATGAACACATCAAGCATAACAATTAAAACAAACATATCTCCTATGCGTTAAGATCTGTATATATCGCCTATATCGCTCATCTAATTTTTTTTAGAATACTTAAATTATATCATTTCTCTTCCCCATTTCGTGTGCAAAGGAGCAGCAACAAAGATTACTTTGGCATCTTTGAAGTAAAGGAGGATCAGACAAAAAAGTAGGAGACCTTCTGTTTGTACTGGTATACCAATCTGTACGATCGGTTATGCTTTCCCTGATATTTTCGTATTTTGCATGTTCATTTATGTAATAGCTCTTTTAAATAATGAAATTGATTCGAATTGTGGAAAAGATAAAAGGTAGAATTTCATATTAAGGCTTCTAAAACTTCAATATTACATATTTAGCCACTAAAATTTCATAATTACATATTTAGCCATTTAAAACACAAAATATTTCATACAAAAGCTTCTAAAAGTTCAATATTACATATTTATCCACTCAAATTTCATAATTACATATTTATTCAAGTAAAACACAAAATGCTTTATTATTGTCCAGCATAACTGCAAATTAATAAATTTAATGTAAATTAACAATTAAATGGTAATTACCACTCTAAAACACTAAATGAGGTAGAAAATTGAAAACGGGTCGGGTCAGGTCGGATCGGGTCAAATTCGCCAGAGTCAACGGGTTGGCCGGGCCACAAGTTTGTCGGACCAGGTTTGGGAAGAAGGATATTATCGTTAGCTTCTTTATTTCACACCGCTTCTCCTCTCCTCTATTTAGGTATTTGACAAAATTCGTATGTGTTTGACCTGGCCCGAAATATCCGAGATCGCGATCTGGCCCGGCCCGACCGGAGGCAAACTCATGCGAACTCGTCCAAAAAACTCTAGAGTCGAAAACGGGTAGTGACCATCCTTTTTGGAAAAAACCTGTGTTAAAACTCGTGCGGACACTCTAAAACACTAATAGAGGTAGGGAATTGAAAACGTGTCGGGCTGTGTCGAGCCTAACTCGCCCGAGTCGACGGGTTGGCCAGGCCGAGTTTGGACGGGTTGGCCGAGCCGACGGGTTTGCGGGTCAATTTAACACAAGTTTTTTCCAAGAAGTATGGTCGCTATCCGTCTTCGACCCTCGCTTTTTTTACGGGTCCGCAAGGGTTTGCCTCGGATCGGGCCGTCGGGTCGCGGCCTTAGGGTTCAGGCCGGGTCGAGTTTGTATTTAGGAGATTTCAGTGGCTAAATATGTAATATTGAAGTTTTAGAGGCCTTTATATGAAACGTTTTGTGTTTTAAATGAATAAATATGTAATTATGAGATTTCAGTGACTAAATATGTAATATTGAAGTTTTAGAGGCCTTTATATGAAATTCTGCCAAGATAAAAATACCAGCTCCTTCAACTCCCTCGGTGCTTTATTTGGTAAAGTTAGGGCTCTCTGCACATCATCAAATTGTCCCTACAGAAAATGATAGCACAAAATAGAACATGTGAAAAAACACTAAATAAAAGGTGGAAAAAAACAGAGCCATGTGGGGAAAGACGAGACAAACTTACATCAATAATTCTTTTTTTAATTAGTTCTTCAAGAGAAGCAGTCACTTCTTCAGTAATTACTGGAGCTGGTCTGACATTATGTTCGAAATCGAGGTCTACTTCAAGAGCACTATTTACAGGTCTTTTAGCTGCGGTCACCTATATTTCATATAAAAAATAGAAGCAAATAGTAACAAAAGGGAATAAAAGAGTTAAACTTCATATTAAAACAACTACTGGGAACTTTGAACCAACATGGTATCCTTTATTGCACACACCATTTAACTCATTGTATGTACCAGTAGTGTGCCAATATCTACGGGTTGGTAGCAGATTGTACATGGCATAGCAGTTAAAAATCTGAATTCGCAATCCAGAGTTATTATGAATAAATGCAAATAGGAACAAACCTCTCCTATCATGGTCCAGGACTTGGGCTCAAAATTAGCTCTCTCCATCTCCTCTATTGTGGATCTCAATTTTGCCAATTCCTTTTCATGAGTTGACATATTCTTTTTGTCCTACAACATCATCAAGATATGATTATAAAGAATCTCAATATCCCATATGGATACACTTCAAATGAAATAGCAGTAACTATACCAACATTTTCATTTGCATTTTCATTTTCGTCATCAGTTTCTTCATATTCTATTTCCTTGACTTGTGGTTTTTCATCAAATTTAACTTTTTTTGTCGAAGACTTTTTCTGAGCGCCTTTGTTTGATTGCTGTCCAAAAAATTCTTCATATCTGGAGGAGAAAAATTGCATTATTCACAAATATAGAATAGTAACTTAAGAACTAAAATCACAAAAGAGTTCAAACTTCTGGCCAGGCACAAGTTGGCCTTCTAATAGCATCTCTCAAATCATTTTTTTTCCTTCTTGTGGAAACTCAGTTAGAAAGAAGTACAATTTTGTCAACAAACACAACCTCTTGAATCATGATTGAAGGTAATTAGTATGAGTAATTAAAGGTAATTAGTACATACTACTAATCTTGCAGTTCCAGTACTGTCCCATGTTTCAGATTGCCTGTGCCAAAATGGAATATGGCATTTCTGTATCAAATTCTGGAAACCAGGAGAAAAACAGTTCCATAACTAATGTTGCATTCAAATTTACTAAACACACATGAGGTATGTCAGCATGTTATTTAATGTATCAATAACCATAAGTACCTAGCATTCTCCAACTCATCTGCATCTTCCTCTTCGCTGTCACCATCAAGACCTCCAAGCTTTGGATTAAACCAATAAAAAACACGCAATGTCAGATGTCAGAAACAAGATTACTGATTAAAAATAAAGAACCAGTAGTATTTGAAGAACTTGTTCTTATGAAATATGAAAAATATATTCTATCATGCAAATTCACAATCACAAAGAACTTCTTTTCAACCAACTTGAAAATGAACAAAACACAATGACCTAACCAAATATTAACTACAAACCCTTGCATCAAATTTGTTAGAATGTCATCTCCTAGACATGCGAACAAAACTTGGAGGCCTTCTAACTTGTAACTGCTTTGTGCTTTCATATGTGATTTAGCCATTTAGGTACTCTTGCATCAATCCAGAGGCATTTGTGCAATTTTGTTCCCAATTTAAGGGCATCGGCTATTTTCATTTTATTGAGACTTTATTCTCATCACAATTATAGGTAAGGAAACAAAAGACTTCCTTTTTCTTTTTTTGGGGAGGTGGGTTACTTACATCCAAAGCACCGTCCTCATCGCCCTCGTCGTCTTCATCTAGATTTGATTCATTGTGGTCTTGATCATCTGAATCAATCTTATTCTTCTGAACTGGGAGGCCATACTCCTCAGCTTCCCCATCTTCAAGAAATTTTTCTAATTCTTTGATCTTAAAAAATTTATCCTCCACCCTGTTTGCTTCTCCCTCCTCTCCATTCTCATCTTGACCTACTTCCTCATCATCTTTTTCTTCTTCAACTTCCTCATTTTCTTCATCCTCATCACCTAATTCTGATTGTTCAGCATTATCTTCTTCTTGCTCCTCATCTGCTTTTGATTTGCCTGCATGTACTGTTAAAAATCTTTAACTTGCTTTAAGTTAAAAATTGCAAAATACTGTGGATTTTAACAAGAAAGTACATCATCCATCCATATATTGGCTCGGTTTTTATCTCTTCTGGACTTGCCTATTAGTTCAGTTCCTCAAGTATACAAACATGTAACTGAAGCTAGTTAAAAAAGGCACCATAAAGGGATTTTTTTGCACCACATCACCATCTCAAAAATGAAATAAACGTTATAAGTATCATTTGGCCATTTGGTTAACCATTCTAATTCTTGGTATATGCTAGTGTCAGGTTTTCAGGTTATGGGGTTTGAGGGGGGGTGATGTCAGGGTGCAGTGATATAG
Source organism: Eleocharis quinqueflora (assembly GCA_964058865.1). Taxonomy (NCBI): domain Eukaryota; kingdom Viridiplantae; phylum Streptophyta; class Magnoliopsida; order Poales; family Cyperaceae; genus Eleocharis; species Eleocharis quinqueflora. The sequence continues at coordinate 7,309 of CAXKVX010004328.1, forward strand.
CATCTGAAACTTGTTATTTTACATTTTTTCATAACTCTGATTGGGTTTCATACTTTCATTTCTAGTCTACCCCAACTTGTTTCGGACAAATGGCTTTGTTGTTGTTGTCGAAGTCATTCCACAGTGACCACCTGTTTATATATATCTATGAAATTGATAACCCTCCCTCACACTCATTTAATTATTCTTCCCCTGATCCTTTCATATAAACTAAACTCTTACCAGATCTGGATGGAGAGTTACATCTCGCAACAACCCCTCTGACAGTTATGTATACCATCAAGAGGTATGGATACACTAATGCACAGCAGATGATACCGGTAATTACCATGAATTCTTTATTTTATCTTAATTAAGTGTCAATCTGATGCACTGGTTAAATTCTTGAAGAGGATACTTCCCAAACCAACATAAACTAACCGAAACATGAGCACTTCACATTACCATTGGATTTGAGAGCTGCCACGGGGAGGTTGGACGGCCACTTGGATTCTTTCTCCAGGCGTGAGAGGTTTCGTCGAAGAAAAGGTACGAGGGGCTTGGAGAGGAGGTCAATCTGAGACCATATCTGTTCAGCATCGAAGAATTCGTCGGAGAGGAGCTGATCGAGCGGCGGTTTGCTTGGGCAGAAAGGGAGGAGAGAAAAGTAGAGGTGGCTGGAGGCGGCGCGCGCTACGCAGGAGAGGTCGGAGGAAGGAGATAGGTACTCCGCCGTCTCAGTTGTACGGAGGCGGTCTAAAGCCACCTTCCCCATTGTTGCTCTCTTCTCTTCTCTTCTATCTTCACTCCTCTTTCTTCACTTCTAAGTTCTAACTAATCAGATTGCCACCTTGTTTCTTGACTATAGGGTTTTAGGAGGGAGGTCTGAGGAGAAGACGGAGGCGAGGGTTTTTAGTGCGGTCATGAGAATCCGTATCACTGTAGCCGTGCCAAGCAACGGAAAACTACGAACGAAAAGAATAATTTAAATCGGATGTTAATCAAATATTATAAAGAATCATTTAAATTGAATGTTAATCAAATATTATTTTTGCGTGTATCATATTTTTGTGAATTATTCGACGTATATTCAAAATTATATGTTCTTGTTAAAATTATGTATTCTTGTCAATTATGTGTTATATTTATCTTTCAACTACATAACAATATAACATATACATGCACTGCACAACAATTTCATTTAGACGATGATTCTCTAGGTATCACCGATGTATTGTCAACATAAATATAAGAAAGAAATTGATCCAGACAGCAATCAGAATTATCACATAAGCTTAATTATTTAGTTGCTTCAAAGATACTAACATAAAAAAAAAAAACTAAAGATAAAAATGCTAGAAGCACATCTGCTAAGAAATAAAACTTAACATAACAAAGAGAGCATATTACATTTTATCAGTATTAGTCATCTTATAGAACCTCCTGGTACAATAAACTCCTGGCTGCGTTACTTTATTAACAGGTCTAATCAAAACCTTTGTATTCCTACGGGATGTCCCTCTTGATAACGCCACGTATAGTTGTTCGTGCGAGAATACTCGTTCATGTAGATAGACGCCAACATGCAGAATCGTTTGTTCTTGAGCTTTATTTATCATCATTGCAAAGCTAAGACGGATCGAGAACTGTTTTCTCTTCATCTTGAATGGGAACATATCATTGTCTGAGAGACAGAGTGGAATCCTAGCAAGAACACTCTCTTTCCAGCATCTTCACCAACCGTTATTTTTGCGTCTATCACATTTCTTTGGAATGCTCTACAAACCAATCTGATATCATTGCATAGTCCATTCGCAGGGTCGATGTTGCCGAAAAGTATGATCGGTCATTCTAGTTTCAACTTCAATAAATGAGGCGGTAGGCAACCCGACATCAAAGAGTTCAAGAATTATGTCGGGTAGTTGCTATTGTAGTCATCCTCAGCAAAGTCAAACTGTAGTATATATGTTCTTCTCCGGGGAACCTATCGATCATCGTGTTATTAATATCGTCAACATACTCATTTTTTGTTGACAATATCGCCCTAGAAATCATGTATTCTGATGATCTTGCCTGCATGGATTAAAAAAATCATGAAAGCAGAGCCACATAATATCTATTTTTGTCACCGAAAAATATATAATTAAAAAAACACTCACAATATGAAGAGATGGATATATTGCATCGATGAGCTTCTCCATTGACTCGCTAGCATCCGTATAAGGGATTACCGTGTCATCGGGTATGCGAATAAAATTTGGATCCACTACTTCCTCTTTTCCATCTCCAATACGCAACAAAAAAAGCTGAAAACCAAGGGTCTGACCGCGCTCTCATATTGTGAGTCAGTCGCATCTTCTTCATGGAGGTCCACAGAGGCGACATGTGTAGGCTGGAATCAACTATATGTGCTCGAGTACCGCGCCTTACGACCGGTAGCACCTGTCGAAAATCACCTCGAAACACCATGATTTTGCCACCGAATGGTAGATACATTCTGTAATATCTCGCACTGTTCGGTCGAATGCCTCAGCCGCTTGTCTCTTTGTCATGGATGCCTCATCTCAGATCAACAATCTGGCACGTCGAAGAAGTTCTGCAACTCCGCTTTGCTTTTTAATATTGCACACGGATTTGTTCTCCAGTTGGAGAGGAATCTTGAAGCGAGAGTGCGGCATGCGTCTTGTGTCATGCGTCATGCGTCACATGTCTTGTGTTGCATCATGTGTCATGCGTTATGCGGCATGCGTCATCCATCGTCGTCATGCTTTATGCGGCAAGCGTCATGCGGCATGCGGCATGCGACATGCGTCATGCAGTATGCGTCATGCATGGTGCGGCATGCGGCATGCGTCACAGCGGTTTAGCCCGGGAAAGCGCACAGACGTAGCTACCTGATAACTAATACTGGGTACTTAGCCAAATTTGAGAAGGTAAACACATATTTTCTGGTTGCTAAATTTGCATCAGATTATTTTCTATTTCTTTGAGCTGATTTTTCGGAATTTGATCTCTCTTGATAAGATTGTTGAAGCTCTCTTTAACGATTGCTTACATCTCTTATGCGTCACCGCGGTTTAGCCTGGGAGAACGCACAAACATAGCTACCTGATACATGATACTGGGTTCTTAGCCAAATTTGAGAAGGTAAATACATATATTTTCTGGTTGCATCAAATTATTTCCGAATCTGTCCTATTGCTTCTACTCGGCTGTTGAGTCAACGTAACGGCGCCATGGAGGGGTTTTTCAAGACAATAATAGAGAGGAGAGTAAAATACCTGAAATTGAATAGAAGAATTAACACATTCATTCCAAATATTCAAACAAATATTTTAAAAAATGGATAGTAATCCAGATTTATACATACATTGCATAATTTCCAATGCTATATTTAAAAAATCATCAACAAAATAAAAGATATTATTTATGCAATTCGTATAGTAATATTTCGTAAAATGTACATTATAAAAAACATACAAAAACAACTTAGTTTAAATTCTCCTAACAATGATATAGGTCCCATAAAAATTAGTTCTTGTATCCTGTGTAGGTCTCATAAAATATATAAGACAATAGTTTTGAGAAAATACATCAGTCTCAAATATTAATTATATTTTGAAAAATATATGTAAATGCGGATCTTTGAACTTCAAATTAAATGCTTGAAAAAAATAATTAACAAAACAAAATTATAAAGCAGAGTTGAATATTGCAACGTTTCATTAATTTCATGATTTGACGTCTAACCAAAATATCAGAAAATAGTATATATATATATATATATATATTGAGTTGTGCTAAAATACTTTATAAAGCACAACCATGCATATACTTTAGGCTCGTATCTCGAGATATAAAGTGAAAACAACCGATCAAGACCGTTGAAAATGTTGTCCATACTAACAAAAATTTGGAGACCAAATTTTATATTTTTTTTAAATTTTTTTACTATTTTATCGGGTAAGTAGAGGTCATTGGCATTGCTTCAAGTCATCCTCTTATTGTATTGTCTAATTTAAAGCTCTTAGTTTATGTACGATCATCGACTTGATTTGATTTTGTAGGTGTTACTATATTTTATCTATATTTGTTTTTTAATATATAAAACATACTCATTTATATGGTATTCAAAATTTTGGATGAAATTTATACTTTTGTATGTAGTTTGTGCCTACTCCTGACACAAATCCTGCATCCGCCACTGGACATGACATAATTTCGGGGTCCGTTGATCTTTAATCGAACGATTCATATAGAGATATGCAGGATGGATGCTGCTTAAAGGATGTCGTTCTGATATGGGAATGAGTAGAGGTGGCAAGTCCGGTCGGGTTAGCTTGACTATCTACAATAGTCGAGTTGGGGTCTGATCGGGTGATGTCGGGTAGGATTTCAGATCGTCATGTGTCGATAAATTTTGGCTCATGGGTCAGGTTGGGTCGCGTCAGTTTTCAATTGACGGGTCAGACGAGACCGGGTCGGGTTTCAGGTCGAGCTGCATTGACAACTTTTGGGTCTTGGATCGGGTCGAGTTCGGATCGGGTTGGACCGACAACTTTCAAGTATTATTTTGAGTTTTAAGTTCAATTGGACAAGATCGGGTCGCGTTATTCAATTGTGTTAGTAAATCTTGACTTTCTCTGATGTTACTTTGTTAGTAAAATTAGATTATGATGTGGGTAAGATAGGATTAGATTAATTTACAAGTTGTATCATGTCAAGTTGGGTCGGATTCAGGTCCTCATGTGTCGCTCCATCTCGGGTTACAGGTCGGATCGGGTCGGATCGGGTCGGGCTCAGGTCGCTCATGTGTCGCTTCTTCTCGGGTTACAAATCATCTCGATCGGATCGGGTCGGGTTCTGCCAGCTCTAGAAAGGAGATTCGAGGGTTGGTTTTGAAAGAATATTTTTGCACAATTACTCCGTGAGATTTTCGTATTTTACTTATGTATACTTGTACTTCATCATGTAATAATTTCCTGACGTATGGAAAACCGGCCAGTCCGATCCATGGTCTGGTTAGGGCGGTTCACGATTTCAACGAGTTCTACCTGGGTCGGTCTTAGGTGAGTGTTATATTTTTCAACAACAACAACAACAAACAACAAAAAAATGGGGTAGGCTAGAAATGAAACTCAATCTAAAATGAAAATCAATATAACAAATAGTAAAATAATAGTAAAAATAGAAGTATAAAAATGATAATAATAATGCTAATAATAATAATAATAATAATAATATAATATTCTACCGATCATAAGTTGATACTAGTATTCTACGTCGTTAATATGCACTAAAGTCGTACAATTATAACACTACTTCTAAAATTTAGTTCATCACGATTCTGGTACGTGAATCGCTAACTTCCATGCACTCATATCTGACACCAACTCTTTGGAGACATTCCATGCCTTTAAGTCTCTTACAGCTTCATTCCATGTCAATTTCGATCAGCCCCTACCTCTTCTCGTGTTTTTGATGCGGCCTAAAACTCCACTACGTGCCGGTGCATCAGAAGGCCTCCGCTGGATATGCCCATACCATCTCAAACGATGTTGAACAAGTTTCTCTTCAATTGGTGCAACCCCGACCTTGTCACGTATATCATCATTTCTAATGAGATCCCTTCTTGTATGCATACATATCCACCGTAACATACGCATCTTCGTCACGCTCATCTTTTGTATGTGTTGCCCTTTAGTATCCCAACATTCTGCTTCATACAATATTGCGGGTGTGATTGCCGTCCTATAGAACTTGCCTTTCAGCTTTTGTGGGACCTTCTTGTCGCATAGGATGCCAGATGCTTGTCGTCATTTCATCCAACCCGCTTTTATTCTATGACTAACATCTTTATCAATCTCATCATCACTCTGTAGCATCCATCCCAAATACCGAAAAGTGTTTCTTTTAGGCACTACTTGTCCATCTAAACTGACATCTCCATCTTCTGATTGAACGTCACTGAACTCGCACTTTATATACTCGGTCTTAGTCCTACTAAGTCTAAAATCTATTGATTCTAAAGTCTTCCTCCACAACTCTAATTTTGTTGAGAATTATTTGTATGTTATGTAGTTTTAGGATTTTCTAAGGGCCTATGGGAAAATAGGTTATTATAGAAGAGTTGAGTGTGTTATTTGTAAGAGTGCGTTGTAAGGCTTAATATAAGCCAAAGTCATTAATCAATAAAATAAGGTTTTGAGTCTAATTAAACATTTTGGTATCAGAGCCTAATTAGGGTTAGTGGCTAACCCTAATTAGGAAATCGCTTGGTCGCCTCCTCTTGGAGTCGCCGGCGCCGCCGTCGCTGTCGCCACCACAGCACCCAGGCGACCAAGCGATTTCCTTCTCCTCTGGCGTGCAGGTTCCCTTCCTGGCGCGAGTTCTCTCTGGCACGATAAATTCAGCGCGACTCTCTTCTGGCGCGATTCCTCATTACGCGATTCTCCTCTGGTGATACGATCTTCTCTCCTCTGGCGCGATTCTCCTCTAGTGATTCTCCGATCTGATCTAACCAGATCCACCCATAGCACCACAGCCGCTGATTCATGTGTATTATGTTGATTGGGTTTAAGAAGAGATAGAAATCTCGATGTCTTGAATAATCGAGATTTAATCAAGAAAAGGAAGTCACGTGTGATCTGTGTGATCGAGACTTGGATCCTTACGATTGAGAGATGGAGGAGATCATCAAGAAGTTGGAACCGACAGAGGTAAGGACTCTGATGGAGCTGACGAAGCTGAGTGCCACGAGGGGCGAGGGGTCAGGATTGGGTTATCCACAGTTGTGAAGCTCTATCTCCCTCCTGTGGATCTGAAATTGGACGGACCAGCCACGTACCTGAGTTGGTCTCGTCGAGTCGAGGCAGCTCTAGTAGGGAGAAGGCTAGACGGATACCTAATAGGAGTCAAGGAGGAGTCGAGAAGTGACGGAGCTGAGGCAAATGAGTAGAGGACCACACATGCTTTGCTCTACACCTAGCTATTGAACTCCATGATTCTGAAGGTCGCTTCATCAGTGGATGGCATTCGAAAGGTAGAAGATATCTGGGCGAAGCTGAAGAGAACTTATGCTGGGGCTGAGAACCACATGAGAGTGTTTCAAATGCAACGCGACATAGAGGCGGTGGTGTAGGGTGATAGATCTATTCAGGAGTACTCCATGGAGCTGGAGCAGCTGTGGCAAGATCTTGATCACTTCTCATCTATGTCGAGCTGCAGTGATCCGGGATGCAAGAGCAGGGAGCTCAATGCACAGATGAGGACGATGCAATTCCTGGCTCACCTGAACCCGACCTTTGATCATAGGAGATCAGTCCTTCTAGCCCAAGCGAGATCCCTACGTTGGATGAGGCAGTATCTGCGATGATACAGGAGGAGAGTTGCATGAGGCTGCACTCCGAGTCAGGTGGCCCTCCAAGTGCTCTATCAGCGTTGGCTACTTTGAGCTCAAGTATGACAGGTGCACAAGGGGAGACCCGCAAGTGTTACAACTGTGGGGAAGTGGGACACCTAAGCAGGGCGTGTCCCAAGCCATCTAGAGAGAGAAAGGCAGGTGGGAGAGGGCATCCTGGAGGTCGTGGCCGTGGACGTGGAGGCCGTAAAGGAGGCAGAGGTGGGGCTTACCGGGCACATCTGATGGTAGACCCATATGTTGAGGAGGAGACATGCTTCACTGAGGAAGAGCATGAGTTGTTCGAGATGCTCAAGAGAAAGCAGAGAATGGCAATAGATGGGGGAAAGAAGGCCATGACATATGAGACATCTGCATATGATCCCAAGGGTAACTTTGCTACCTTTGCTCATTATACCACAGGTACAGCACACTCTGCTACAGGTATTGTACATGCTCTCGCCTCTATACCTCCCATAAGATCACTAAATTGGATCATAGATTCTGGTGCATCTAGACATGTGACAGGGGCATCTAGTGAGTTTACCTCTTACACTCACCTGACTCCTCTAGAGAGCATTCAGACCGCAGATGGTACAACCCAGCCGGTGGTTGGTAAGGGTATTGTTAAATGTACCGATTTAGTGACCTTGTCCAATGTATTGTATGCTCCCTCATTTCCTGTAAACCTTTTGTCTATCAGTGCTATTATTCTCCAACTAAATTGTGTTGTTTCCTTTGATATCCGTAAGGTGATTTTCACGGAGAAGGAGACGAGCCGAAGACTTGGGACTGGTACGTGGCATAGAGGGTTGTGGTACATGGACAAAGGAGGTTTGGATTCAGCACTGACATCTGTGGTATAGGGGCTAGAGTAGGAGGTTCTGGGATGACTATAGAGGAGGTGTTTCTACGGCATCATCGGCGTATGGGTCATTTTTCTTTTCCTGTTTTGAGTTTGTTGTACCCTTCATTGTATGAAAGGGCAATTAAAGAGAAGTTAGTCTGTGATGCGTGTGAGTTAGGAAAACATACTAGAAGCTCTTATCATAGTTCTGAGAATAAGAGTTCTAGGGTTTTTGATCTTATTCATTCTGATGTATGGGGGCCTTGTCCGGCAAATACAATCAATGGTTAAAGATATTTTGTGACTTTTATTGATTGTTTTTCTCGTGTTACTTGGTTGTATTTGATGAAGAACAAGAGTGATGTACTTACATGTTTCAAAGACTTTCACAAGGCGGTACAGACCCAATATGGTGCAGTGGTTAAGGTCCTGAGATCCGACAATATGATAGAATATACCAACAGGGCATTTGGGGGAGTACTTATCTGCACAAGGGATACAACATCAGACTACTTGCCCATATACACCAGCACAGAATGGGGTAGCAGAACGGAAGAGCAAACACCTATTAGAGGTAGCTCGGTGCATGATGATCTCAATGAATGTCCCAAGCTACCTGTGGGGGCAAGCGGTCCTAACAGCTGCTCAGTTGATCAACAGGATGCCCTCGAGGATATTGGAGTGGAAGTCTCCTTGTGAGATGTTGAAAGGTAACAATGGAGTTCTTCCCTTGAAAGTGTTTGGTTGTGTGTGCTTTGTGAGAGACAACAGACCAATAGTGGGGAAACTGGATCCTAGGGAAGTCAAATGTGTCTTTGTAGGCTACTCTGCCACTCAGAAGGGATATGTGTGTTGGAGCCCAAGAAAAGGCGATTGTTTGTGAGTATGGATGTGACTTTTCGCGAGTCTGAGCCGTACTAACCCTCGGGAGTAGCCTCTCCCATTGGTGACTCGCCAGATAGTGGAGGGATCGGGCGAGAGGGGGAGAGAAATGAAGAAGAAAGGCCGATTCAGTTAGAGATGATATCGGGTCCTGTTGTGCGAGAAGAAGTGGGTGAGGATGAGTTGGAGGAAGTAGAGGTGACAGGAGGAGGAGGAGATAATTAGGATCAGAATCAGGCTCAGGGGGAGATGATAGTGTACCAACGAAGGAGAAAAGTGAATGTGCCTATGCCTACAGTACCACTCGTGCCAAGTCCCTCGTCTCGGTCTTCTCCAACTCCTGAGACACCTGCACCATCCACCATAGACTCAGGTGATATGATTCCTCACTCTTCTCCTCCTGTGACATTAAGGAGGACTACTCGCAACAATGCGGGAAATCCTCATGATCGTTATGGGTTTCCATATAATATTGACCAGTCTGTTGATTATTCTAACATCTCATCAACATATAGAGCATTCATTGCATCATTGGACATTGTCTCTATTCCCAAGTGTTGGCAGGTAGCAAAAGGAGACCCAAAGTGGAAGGCAATTATGCATGAGGAACTAAGGGCTCTTGACAAAAACCGCACATGGGAGTTGGTGCCATTACCTTCCGGGAAAAAGACAGTTGGATGTAAGTGGGTTTTCACTGCGAAGCAGAATCCAGGCGGGCAGGTTGAGCGCTACAAGGCACGCTTGGTGGCAAAAGGGTACAGTCAGACCTATGGCATCGACTATGATGAGACCTTTACACCTGTAGCGAAGATGAGCACCATTCGGACATTGATCTCATTGGCAGTGAATGGTGAGTGGAAACTACACCAACTAGATGTGAAGAATGCGTTTCTTCATGGGGATCTAGTGGAGGAGGTATACATGGATATACCACTAGGATTTGGCACAAACAAGACAGTAGGTAAGCTCTGTAGTTTGAAGAAGTCTCTCTATGGGCTAAAGCAGTCTCCTCGAGCCTAGTTTGACAGGTTCAGGAGAGCTATGGTAGGTATGGGGTACCAACAGATCAATGCTGATCACACTGTGTTATTTCGACGAAAGGGGGGTCACATTACCATACTTGCAGTCTATGTGGATGATATAATTGTCACAGGGACGATGAGAGGGAGATTGCATAACTCAAGGTGAGACTAGGCAAATAATTCGAGGTAAAGGATCTTGGTATGCTTCGATACTTTCTTGGGATTGAGATATCTCAAGGAGCAGAGGGGATTGTTCTCTCCCAGAGGAAGTACACACTTGATCTTCTTACAGAAACAGGAATGTTCGGGGTGCAAACCTGCGATTACACCGATCGACTAAAGGTTCAAACTCAGCGCAGAGGCCAGAGAAACAATTGATCGCGAGAGATACCAGAGATTGGTAGGTAGATTGATCTATCTGAGTCACACTCGTCTCGATATCTCTTTGCGGTGAGTGTGGTGAGTCGCTACATGCATGACCCGCGGAAAGGTCATATGGATGCAGTTCATTATATCCTGAGGTATTTGAAGAGTGCTCCTGGAAAAGGGCTGATTTTCAAGAAGAATGGCCATGTGAACATTGAAGGCTACTCTGACTCTGATTGGGCTAGCTGTGCCGACGATAGGAAATCCACCTCAGGGTACTATATCTTTGTAGGAGGTAACTTAATCTCTTGGAAGAGCAAGAAGCAGTCCTTGGTGGCAAGATCGACAGCAGAAGCAGAATACAGAGCCATGGCTTTGGGAGTCGCAGAGTTGATGTGGCTAAAAAGTATGTTGGTAGAGTTGAGGTTGGATAAAGGGGTCAGAATGAAATTGTGGTGTGACAACAAGTCAGCCATAAGTATCGCCAACAATCCAGTGCAGCATGATAGAACCAAGCATATTGAGATCGATCGGTTCTTCATCAAAGAAAAGTTGAACAGTGGACTCCTGGAGCTAGGTCACGTTTCAACCAGAGACCAAGCAGCAGATTATCTGACGAAAGGGCTCAATTCGTTGGACTTAGCTAGAGGATGTGACAAGATGGGCCTAGTGAATACCTATCGCCTATCTTGAGGGGGAGTGTTGAGAATTATTTGTATGTTATGTAGTTTTAGGGTTTTCTAAGGGCCTATGGGAAAATAGGTTATTATAAAAGAGTTGAGGGTGTTATTTGTAAGAGAGCGTTGTAAGGCTTTATAGAAGCCAAAGTCATTAATCAATAAAATAAGGTTTTGAGTCTAATTAAACATTTAATTTTCTACATATCCTTCCTTACTTTCGTCAATTAGGACAACATCATCTGCAAAGAGCATGCACTAAGGAATATCGTTTTGTATATCTTTCGTGATCTCATCGATCACTAAGGCAAAAATGTAAGGGCTCAAGACTGACCCTTGATGTAATCCTATCTTAGTGGGAAGGTCCTCAGTCTCGCCGTCACATGTTCTGACACTAGTCACAACGTTATCATACATATTCTTGATAAGGTTAACATACTTTGTTGGGACTTTCTTCTTTTCAAGTGCCCACCACATGACCTTTGTCATATGCTTTCTCCAAATCGATAAATATCATATGTAAATTATTCTTCTGCTCTCTATATTTTGTAACGCTGGTCATCTTTCTTAAACGATGCTCAATCACTCTCTCTCAAAGCTTCATTATATTGCTCATAACGTTGGGAGATGACCCGTTCCCAGATGAGCTCAACAGGCCTAAAAAGACATTAGCTTGCCAACTTATATGACTCGGTCGAATCGGTTGACCTATTCTCGTCCAAACTTAATGAGCCTATAAATACAAAGTTTATGAGAGATTAAGGAGAATTCTTCTCATTCTTACATAGGATTATCCACATTTAACATTTCTCTCTTTCTTCCTCTATCTGTAATCCACTTTTACTTACGACTCGATATTTTGGAAGTCAGAGTAATATCGTCTAATAAACTCATTTTTCTACTTCTCGGCATAATTTCAATAGTCAAGATCAGTATCTTTACCGGAGATGATAGAAGGTTCTTATATACACTTTTTCCAACGATAAAAAATCCTATCTAACTGTATCTAACGGTTATATTTCAAAAAGACAAAAAATAAGTGACTGTTCTATTACATTTAATTACATTTAGAGCATCTCCATCCCTGAAACTTTTGGAGTTTCTAATATGACGTGGCAGTTT
>CAXKVX010004329.1:0-22260 GCA_964058865.1 Eleocharis quinqueflora
ATCAGGCAATGTATGCTATGCCCTAGTACTTTGAAGCTCCTTTTGATCTTATATTGCTTCTTTCTTGCCACAGGTCATCTACACAAATCGAAAAAATAAGAGAGGAGATTGAAATTAGAATATGTGACTGTAAGGAGCTCAAACCATACGGGATGTCCTTGTTTCCCTTCTGGCTTCACGCTCAGTCAAAGTTGAGATGCCTAGAAGATTCAATTTACAACTCAGAAGTTACTCTGTCCAAATCTACCCCCGATAAAATAGAAGAAGCTAAAAGAGAAACAACTGCTACATTATCTAGTCTTGGAAATTCTAACGAGATGACCAAAAATGGGGGAGAGGAAAATGAAATAGAAATGGAAATAGAAACAGAAGAAAAGAAAATTGGAGAAGGACAAGAAGAGAAAGAAAAACAAAGAGAAGAAGTTAGAGAAGAGGAGACCATGCTCCCGATAGAGGATGTAGATATGGAGATTGAAGAAGAAACTATTATGGCAGAAGTCACAAACACAAATAATGAACAGGTTTTAACTTCTCTAGAAGAAGGTGAAGTACCACCTCCTCCCTCCCCACTACCTGATGATTGGGCCCCACCGCCACCACCTCCAGAAGATGAACCGGCACCACCACCTCCTTTAGATGAGCCAGTACCACCTCCACCTCCAGAAGAACCATCCGTTTCTTATTCTGTTCTGGGGACTATACCTCCTTACCAGAATTATATGGCTGCACCTACATATAACTATAGTGTTCCTTCTGGCGGTTACACACAGCCTCACTATTATGACCCCTACTACACTGCATCAGCACAGATAGCAGCACCATTCTCAGGTGCTGTTGTTCAGGCAGTTGCTGTTACTAATTGTATGGTTGAGCCAGCAGTGTACAGCTATGCTGTTGCAGTGGGACAAACGGCTACGGAACTTTCTACCAAGCCTGAGGGCAACATATCTGTATACCATAACGGATCATATGTGGGTGTGACGAATGAAACCTCAGTTTCATCTGCTGGCCAAGCAGTTGGAAGTGTCCATGTAGCAGGAGATTCATCAGATGCCAGATCTTCAGCTGCTGCATCATCAGCTGCCACACCATCTGTTATTGTATCTTCCATTGCTGATTATTCTGCTGCAGCAACTTCAGCAGCCACACCGTCAACTGCAGCAACGTCATCTGCTGCACCACCAGCAGTTTCTAAAGATCAGCCTAAAGGTGTTCTTTCTTCCTATAGTGGAGGCTAGTATTTAGATTTACAAGTAGAATTTACATGTTTACTGTAAAATAGAATTATGATATGATGGTCGAGTTGACTGTGCTAGGCGAGTGGTGTAGTAGTTTCTGATTATATCCAGAATACCTTATGCATGATGCCTCAATTAAGTCTCAGTATACTGGATTGTCTCCTGATTTCAAGTCACAGCATCTTCATACACATTTAGGTTTAATAACCCAAGATATAGTAGGTTACCCTCCATTGTGCGATAATACAGCTTCCATCGTTAATTGTGTTAAAAATTTGGTTAACGTGGGGTACTATTGGTGATGTTGACATGGGTACGATGGGTGACATGACGTTTATTTTTCAATGGGTGACATGACGTTAACATGGTTACCACATTTAGGTTTACAACGCCTTCTTTGTTTGTATCTTTGTCAAATTTAACTTCTTTACATGTTATTTTTTTTTTCTTGAAGCAATTTCGAAAAGCAAGAAGCGTTCAATTGCGGTTGCACCGTCATTAAGGTCAAATAAGAAAGTTGCAAGCCTAGTCAACAAGGTAATCATCAAGCCTTTTCTTTTTGTAGATTTCTGTTTTGTTTGGAGAGTTCTGTGTTATGTTCCCTTTTTTGCAACAAGTCCACATTAGAGATTTGACTCTGCATTGGGGGTGTTGCTGTGGCGAGATTATAGTGGACATCCATATAGAAGCGTATAATCATCATTAAATATTGCTTTTTTCGGTTTATGTAGTGGAATGCGGCAAAAGATGAACGGGATAATGATGATGAACCTGAAAGTGCTTATGGGGCATTAGAAAGGAAGCGTCAGAAGGCAATAGAGGTACTTTTTGCTATTTATCATATATTATATTTAGACACTTGGCTTTATGACTTATTGTAGTTTTAGTTTTGTTAATTGAAATATCTGAATTTTCAGGAGTGGCGATTGCATCAAATAGCCAGTGGAGAAGCGCAAAACAATGCCAATTTTGTCCCACTTGGAGGTGACTGGTATGCTTTTCTCAACCTACCACCCCCGTCCTTCTGTATTGACCATAATTACTGCCTTTGTGGAAAATCCATCTTATTAATGATTAAAGTTTATAGTTATCCTCCATATAATCACCTAGTAATGATCTTTTTGAATGACTTTTCGGTGCATCATTTAGATGATTTTTTTACAAATGATGCTAATTGAGGCTATATAATATAATAATGATGTTTAACAGGAGAGAGAGAGTGAAAAGGAAAAGAGCTATTAAGGAGGCCAAAATGGAGGGTTCACCTGAGTCCTCATCTGATGCAACAACTGTTACCACAGCTGATATTAGAAATGATAAGCAACAAGGACAAGAACAACCTGACCTTGGGCAACTCTCAATTGGTCTTCCTTCGGGCTGGCAGGTCTATATTCTTTGCATTTGTAGATTGTTGTGTTTATGAAGGAATTACAGTTGTAATTTTGGGGTTTTCAAAAGAACAAAGACACATTGTCCTGGAAAGTTTTTGCACATTGCCTGGTAAATCATGGAATGAGTGAGAAGCAGGGTCATTGTTGACATAAAGTGTATTATTTATAAATGTTATGACAACCTACCAAAATCTCTCCTGCATTGCCCCCCATAGACTATGATTGTCATCAATTGAAAAAATGATTGTAAGGACAAAAATGGTGCAAATAAGGGGTGCTCTGAAACCAAAAGGATTCAGGATCTAATAGAGGAAAATGTGTCATATTAGGACCATGTTTCATTCACTGCACTTGAACAACCTGTTGTGAAAAATGGTTTTTCACACATTTTTGTAACTTCAGTTGCTTAAGTGTCCTTGTGAATTGAACAAATCGTTGGAGCAGATAGATGGAAGAACTGATGGCAATAGTATTTACCATTTGGTGCATATGATATGTTGACAAATGCCAAAGCAATTGAAGTTAATATCTTAAATCAAGGAAACAATCATGCCAAGCAAAGTTGGTGTATGATTGAACTCCAAGGGCACTGTTCTTACATGTTTTATTGTGTTTTTCATTGTTCCTTCTTGTTATGAATGCAGGCATATTGGGACAAATCATCCAAGCAGGTGTACTATGGAAATGCTTTGACATCTGAGACGACTTGGATCAGACCTATTTAAGAGGGTAGAATATAATCTGTTTTCAGATATTGTTATATATTTTGAACTGTTAGGTCTAGCACGACAAGTGTAGATGAGGTGAGGGGATGGGATGGGATGGGATGGGATGGGGGAGGGCTGACCGGACCTCCAAAATATAGTTTATAGTTTCTCCAGATTGTAAAATTTTGAAGGTGTAGGGGAGAGAAGGGAAAAGGAGAACAACCGAATAGTAATAGGCGTTGGGAGCTTTAAAACCCCTTGTATCAAAAAAAAAAAATCTTTGGAACTCCAAATGGACACTACAATTATATCCAATGTCGTCCTGTTTAGTTTTTTCAGTCAGAAAGATTGAGCATATCAACATTTTATCAACCGAAATTTTTTATTGTATTGTATTCAATTGTTGCAAATCAATTGCAAATATTTAACGGTTTAGTAAGATTGTTAAACCAATTAGGAAATTGTTTACATCTCACATGTTAATGTTAGCGTTTAAAATAATTGTACACCTGCAAGTTAAAGTTGGAATTTGAACATTTTGATTGAGTATACACATCAGATCTTGTCGGCGTTCTTTCCTGCTTCAATTCTAACCAAGGAAAAAACGGATATGTTTGATCACCAACCTTTTCAAAAGAGAGGAGTCATTTATAAAAAATAGGACAAGTCAATTCAAATGAGCGTGATTTTTTTTCATAAATGTGCATACAGTCTTTGGAGTTTTGTTTATTTTGACTAATAAGATTCTAAATTTCCTAAATTTTGATCTGATGTAAACTTTTGTCATTATATACATACGATGCATCATTTCAATCCTCATGTTTAATATTTATGATTCTAGAATCTCGACGGATGGTGAGGTATACTGAGTGACAACGATTCTTTTTCTAAAACGATTTTTTATTTGATTTGAAAACACCAATACATAATCCTTTTTGTAATTGTCCTTTTGAAAATATATTAACTAGAGTTTAAAACGCTCCGATGTTTGTTTTGTTGTTCAATTATTTGTGTTTATTTGAACATGACGGTGCGTGCCATCTGCACTAGGAACTCGGTTAACTATTAATGCGTCACACTAGAAATAACAGATCAAAAAAAGCATCATAATATTTCAAAATAGCATCAAAATTTGAATATAAATCAGATAAGTTACAAATTTTGATTTTCTTTATTAGTAATCACAAAAATGAGACAGCGATAGAGAGAAAGAGAGAATTAGTTCAGGACCCATTGAAGGAAAAGCCCATTTTTTTTCCTTAGGATGTAGTAGCTCCACAACACCTGTACCAAAAGAGACCACAACAAATAAACAAATACCAAATGCGAATAGCACAGATTTTATTTAATAAAACTTGTACTGACAGAGAAATGATCCCATTCGACACAAAATAGTCTGAAAAGATACCATTCTCCTTATACTGCCGGTACAAAAGGAATGTGATGCATTTTGTATTTTGGCAAAGTATACCGAATGGTTCACCAAACTCACAGAGGAAAAAAAAGACTTCATACAACTTCGAGAACAAAAAATGGTTATTTTGGCTGATGTCAAACGCATATTGCACGAATTGGCCTGAAAAAAAATAATGAGGAGGAGAGGTGTTTAAGAGTTGTGATACCTTTTATATCTCTTTCCGGATCGACAAGGACACATTGCATTCCTACTAATTTGGCCACTCTTTGCCAGGTTTGACTGACCAACCTCCAACGGAGTGGACCCCACCAGCTTTCGAACCTACAACATAGAATTCTTTGTGGCAACTTGTTCTGAACTCGCATACAAACTAAACACACAATACACAAGACTGAAGTGACATCTTAATATGACTTTACTGGTTCTATCACCTCAGGTTATACGAAAGGTAAATTTTGTCAAATCAAGTTAAAACTTGCATCAGAAACCCCTAAAGTTCCAAACAGTTGGTAGTTGGTATGGCATTGTATCCAGTTATAGGTTTTTTGGTCAAGTCATTGTTTCAACCATCCATTAAGCAACTGCAATGTACAGGCAAAATAGAAATGCATTTAAAAAGTTAAAACAAAACCTGACTGACAAACTTTACTATATAAGACCTATGCAGTAAAATTTGGTAATTTTGGTTCAAATTAGTTTAACATTCAGCTTATAGTTTCTGAAGCTGTAAAATTAACAGGACTGCAACAAAGCAAATAACCTAGCTTGGAAGTACGGACCAATTCAACTTCATCTTATTTAAGTAGAAAAGTTCTTAGCAAGATCAAATGTTCCAACAACAACAACAAGTGGTACCGGAGTCTATTGTGAATTACTACAATTTTGGTTGTCTTCCATTTTTATTTATTTGGTAATCATGTATCAAAACCAAATACTACACCTAACAGGTGTTAGCAGAATAAAGTTGTTTCAGCCTTTCAGGTCAAAACACAGAAATAACCAAGTCTTGTGAACATTTCTGTAAACTGCTGCTCTGGACCGCCAAAATGGTACCCAATCACCCAAAAGCAGGTGCGGGCGCAAACAGACACACAATTATCTTACTATACCAGAGTCAAAATACCTCACTAAAGGATGTCGGGAGAGGTTTTCCCTCTTCCTTGAGCTTCTCCATCTTTCTCTGTGCTTCTTTGGCCCAAGAGTACTTTGCCAGAAGATGCTCAACTTCGGCAATTGTGCAATTGCAATGCTTCGCCGCATCACTTTTGTGACTATTTGTTAGGTTCTGAAAATTTACATATTGGTACATTAGAAACACATATGATAACTTTTGTCTACCAACGACAAATAACACCCACACTCGTTACAGCAGCTAATTTGTTATAATAATGAAGTAAAAAGTACTGTGCATCATTCTTCTTTTCGAATATTGGATCCAATCTCACTACCAAAAGCCAAATACATTGGTGAACTTGTGAGCAATCATCATGCCACGCATAAAGTACTTAACTAGCATATCATAAAGTTATAGAATTCCTAATTTGTGCAACTAGCATTAGGTGGACGGAAGATGAATACCTCTCCACTGGTGTCAATGGTGCCAAGATAGCGCAAAATTGCAGAATGCTTCTCAAATGCATGGGAAATGGTGGTCTCGCTACACCGCCCCACCACAAAATTCTTAAGTTGCCCTAATTTTCTCGCCTTATCCATTTGCTCGGCAAAACCTGTGACGTAACAACATCATGAGCAATTTACTACCATGTAAACCCTGAGAGCTGTTTTATTTGGTTAATATTGAAGAGTTTAATTTCAACATTCCTTTATTAACTTAATTAAAAGGCATGATAGATAACTAATCTTGATTCTAACTTCCTATTATGGGTGAAACACTGAAACCAATCTTAGATATTCTACTTCTGCATCATCCACCATCCCTTAAGACCATTACAACCAAATAAGGGGTGTAAATGTGAACTCCCCAAACTCATGGGGTACTAAATGCAAAAAATTACAACAAAAAACAATTTTGTTCCACATCAATGAGGTATTACCTATTAGAGAGAAGGATTCAGGTTTAGGATCAGCTGCTTTGCCAGTGACGGCGCTCTTTATCTTGTCGAACCATCCCATGCTTTCCAGTCGCGGACTGGAGGAGATCGAACGGTAGATGATCCCGTAGTTGTAAGAACAAGAGCTTCGGTTCGCAACAAGGGTTTGCAAGAATCGACGAGCTGCCATCGCCGTTGCTCTTACTGGTAACCTTTTCTTCTGCTAGCAAGTCGCAACTGGGAACAAATGCCAGAATTGATCGAGGGTTTTATAACTTTCATTGATTTGTTTATGGAACTCAATGTAACGGGTTACTGTGGATAACGGGTCGTTGACTCAAAAGTGTGTTTGACCAGATCGGCTTTTTGAAAGGCCCGGTTAGAATTTTGTTTTGAGCCCAGGGATTAGCACCTGCACCAAGTACCTGGTGGTTCTTTTCGATTTTTTTTTTTTTTTTTTGTACAATGACAATGTGACACGGAAGATGTAATGTAAGTTCTGATTTGGATGCCGAGCCTTATCTAGTGTGTCGTAAGGCATGTTTCAAATATATTTCTTACATGTGGCATGTTTCAAATAGTTTATTGTTTCAAAAACATTTATGTTTTTGGTTATTATTCTTTCGTATATATTTGAAAGCAAATTCCTTAAACCTTTACATAAAATAAAGGAATCATAAGAACAAGATGTCCGGCAAGAGTGGTCAATGACGCTATTGGTATCGTTAAGGTTTCGAGTTGAAGCTCTAGCAAACACTGCAAAAGAAATTTTGATATTTATAAAGGATCTCTAGCTCAGTAAATAGTATAAAGAAAATCTTTAATAAAAAATAAATAAATCACAAAGATGTGCTTGGAAAATGGAAATCTATTTTCTTGATAAGTGTGTTTCGCTTTATTTCTCCACCCACTTGGTATTGTATAAAATTTAGGATTTAACTTGTGAATTGACCTAAATTTGTAAGTTTTAATTATGATTTGACTCTGTTTTGTACGAATTCGAGATATTTTTTTATTTTTGTGCATTTTTTGTGCAGGAACCAAGAAAGTAATTCAAAAGTTTTATGCCAAAGTTGTAGAGCACGCTCTTAGCTTCGCAACACATTTTGAATCGTCAAAATCGGTGTTCGAAGAAGTTGTGACAAAAATACGAACCGTTGTGCAACAGGAGGTTGCAGGGCGCTAGAGGAGCCTTTCTGGGTTTTGACGGGTCGCAACTTACCTTTTGTGAGCCGTATCACTATTGGACATAATTTGACGGGGAATTCTAATTTGATTTAAATAAACTCCAAAACATAACATATTTGTCAAATACTTCATTTTAACACATTTTTTTGAAAAGAATCCAAAGAGAGAAGAAGGGAAGATCTGGAGAAAGAGAAGGCAGAGAAGGATACTAGAAGAAGATATTCGTCTCGGTTTTCTGATCATCACTTCTCTATTTAATTATATTTTACATAGATTTATCTTGTATTTCTTTCTCTTTTTCTACCATGAATGAGTATAACTCATCTAGGTTTTTAGGATGTGAACTTGAACTTAATTATTTGTTCTTACTCGTTTTGATCGATTTGCTTATGATATGTATGAATTACTTCTTGATTTTATTTTCTACATCTAAAAGGTTTAAACTATTAATTGCAAGATTGTAGTTTATGCCTTAGAACTGAAGAAATAGTATAGATTAGCAGTGAATAATGAAATTAAAGGTTGCAATTTAGAGGTTTATTAAATCTACGTCTTTATATCTTTCTAAGTATCGAGGGGAGACGAAAGATATTTAGTGTAGAATTAATATAGCAGGATTTGATTAATGTAAATTATTTTGATTTGTTGTTGCAAAGTGACATTAGAAATGATTTAGACAAGGTGCCGAAATAAGAAATTGTTTTCGATACCGATTTTTGTACCACTGACTTTTATTACATCATAGTTGCATAATTATGTGGGTAAGCGAATAAATGAGTGAAAGGTCCAGATCCTAAGACCTAGACTGTTCAATCTGAACTTAATCCACAATTTGCCCCATTGTTTAGAGTTAATTTGATCACTTCTTTACACCAACCATACCATTTTTAATAGCTTAGACTAATAAATGATTAAAAAATCAGTAAATCGGATTGTCCATTTGAATTCGACACCCCAAGTACTACCCGACTAGATCGTGCGCTTGCAACCAAACTATGTATAATTATAATATTTTATTAACAAGACATCACATCATTTCTTTTCCAAATATTAGTATTTGGGTCCGGTGTCCATCAATGCTACTTCGTAGGATTGCACACATAATTCATGTAATCTGATCACATCAGTTTGTACAACAGGTTCAAAATTTATTTGACTGTTAATGAATTTCGCTAAAATAACAATGAATATTTTAAAAATATCAGTTAAAATCGGATCCAATCGACATATATAATTTTGTTTTTCACCTTCTCTCCGCTTCAAAGAATTTACTTTTTTCCCCTGCCAAAGTCACGTTTCTGAACTAATTTTTTTTATAGCATAATAGAAATTTCAATAAATCCAAACAAAAAGAAATTCAAAACCGCTCAATCTATGTGTATATTCCTCATTTTATGTCTATCTACTCTTTAATGAGCTAATGTCATGCCGATATATTCATAGGGTCTGTTTGGTAAAATAAGAAATATCAACAAAAAAACATAATTTAGAATAGTAAAAGTATAATAGTGTAATTTTGAAAGAGTGTAGAAGAGTTGTATTCTTGACTATTCAGAAGAATGAAATTATCATTTGACAAGTGTTAATTGGAGTAGTAGAAATATTGATAATTCTGATAATAATAATGATGATATAATATAATAATGATAATAATAATAATAATAATTATAATAATAAATATAATAATTATAATAATATGCATTCATAAAAAATAATAATAATTAAAAGTGATTATTAATATTATTTTAATAATAAAGATAATATAATTAGAGCATTGCTAAATTACTATGCATATGACGTGCAACGTTAATTATGAGCCATCCGATTCATTCAAGATTCTTGCAGCGCGAATCTTGAAACAATCTGGATGATCCTATTTAGCATCATATGTCCTATGCATAGTACATTATCCTTAGTCATATAAAAATATTAATAATAATAATATAAAGTTTATATAGTATATAAAATATTGTTAATTACAAATATAATAAAACACAATCAATTAATAAGAATAATATCAAGGTATCCCGCCATCTACGTATTCCAAAATCTCGTCTAGGCTTTGCCTGAGTACACAAGACCCGTCCATATTTCTTCTATTCTTATCTCGATACAAGGGAACAACATTTAGGAAAATTAAAACAAAATGTAGATATATGATTTCTAATCAATTTTCATTGATTCAAGCTAAAGATACACTTGACTCGCCATCTAATTTACGATTTTTTTATAAATAAAAGTTGAAAAGAAAGAAAAATTGCTTGAATTAAACTTATTTTTATTTCCTAAATGCAATTTCTGTGTGTGTCATGGGTTATACTGTTAAAAATACATCAAAATTGCTATAACAAGTTTAAAATTTACTCATATGTCCCTCAATTTCTTTTTAATCTAATAATTTTATAAATTATAATTTCATATCTAAACAAGCTTAAAATTATTTTACGTTACTTCTACTTCTAAAATACAATTCCATCTAATTAGTGTACATCCGAAATTAATATATGTCTAGTTAATTTGAACATTTATTAATTTTAAGCGTCTCTTAGATGCATAAACATGAGTTTCTACACAGAGTGTATTTGTGCGATTTGTTAAATTTTTTTCCGAAATAACTATGTATATTTGAAAATTTGTGTTATTTTGCCCCCGCCTGAAAAAAATTTATAAATCTTGTCCCCCCTGACGAAAATCCTGAATCCGCCCCTGCTCTTAGATGCTCAAACATGAGTTTCTACACAGAAGATAAAGTCGTCACTATTTTTGTGCTTGATATGCAATTTTCATAGATAAGAATGAAAGAAAAAACCAGTTCTAATTTGTTTTTAATCCCCTCTTACAATAACCATTTTACTACTCAGTATCTAAGAACTTAAATCATCATACTTATCATGACATATTAGTTTCCATCGTTGTCTAAGATACTTGGTCAAATAACTTAATTTGGCACAACTTAGGCACAAATTCACCTGCTTCCCAAAATTTTGCTGGTCTGTGCTTGCTTCGATCTGAACTATTCAGAACTAGTTAAACAACTTTCATGAATCAAATCACAGTCATTTTTGACAATCAATGATTCTTGACGGTTGAATCGAGACGAACATGATACTGATCGCTGACGGGCGATTCCGAACCCACAACTTACGGAGAACATTTTGTGCTTACTTGAAACTTATAAGTAGCCTTTCCATATAAAGGAGAAAAAAATAGACCCAAACTATATTATTGTAAATTATTGTCCTTGATCTGTAAAAGAGGTGCCTAAGAATCTAAAACGGCTTCTCCTGTGCCTCTCTTCCCATGCAAGTTCCAATGTGTGCGTTATTTTCACATGGATAATGGCAACACACACACAAGACTACGTTGATAGAGACACAGAGTTTCAAAAATTGAACTTGCTTTGTCCGTTGTTTCTCCGTGCAATAATTCGTACCAACAGTCGGGCAATAATTTAATGGTTTGCGTCAACATTCAACAGCACAGAGATAGATATTCAAGTGTTTGTATACTAGAATATGTGAGAATTTGTGTAGCAGCTGGTCGTGGCGGATTCAGAGTTTCACAATTAAGTTCGGACACTGAATTTGAAATTAATCTCGAACACAAATACATTAATATCCACTAAAATATCATTAAAAGATAATTTTCACTAAAAAATAATCTAAATATTGCATTTTTTTAAAATCAAATCCAGACACTTGCTCTAAGATGAATCCGCCGCTGACAGCTAGTCAACAACAGAGTAAAAGAGTGTTAAACACATTAACTACATATATGTTAATATAATAATAATAGTAATATTAATAACATTCCGTCTAAAAAATAATATTAATAATGATAGAGTTATGCTACGATACTTACGTAGTACGGTAGATCCGAAGTTGAAAATATTGTTCGATCCGACTCATTATTCGAAAAAGACCGACATGATCCGATCCGATCTCATCCGGTTCGCTTCATGATTAAAAAATTATCGACATCTGACGATCTGAAATCCAATCCAACCTCATTTGATTCCACCAGCAATCCAACTATTATCGACAATCCGTCCGACCGATCCGACTTGACAACTCTAATTATTACTGTGACTATCTAAACCTAGGAAATAAATGATATTATATCGAGAAAAAAAAAGAAACAGATGTAGCCTACTTCTCAAATAGTAAACACTGTACACAACCTGTTTATACGCTCTGCTCTTTGGATCCAACCCGACACACCGTTATACGCATCTTCTCCTCTCAATCGGCCAAACCTAAAACTCAAATCTGCTCTTTGGATCATCAATCGTTTCCAAAATTGTCGATAAAAGAAGAAAAAATAAACCCTAAAACTCATATAACTCGCAAACAAACGAGAAGGAAGGAGGAATCGCGTGAATAAATTCCAACGGTGAGTTTTTTATTTTTTTATGATTTTAGCCTTCTTTCTCCCAAAGCTAATGGGAACCGTCGGTTTGGAAAATCGCCTAATTATCGGATCGTGAGCTTGCCTATTGATTTCCCAAATTGTGGTAGCAACAAAGGGACTATGATTTGATAATATGGTAGGAAGTCCTGATTTTCAATTATGGTGCTTCACAATCAAATAGGATTTTGTTTTTTGTCCTCTTCCTCATGTTTTGAGAGGTCGAATTTTAGTTACAGTGCCTGATTGATCTATAGTAACATTGTAGCACCTTTGAAAGGGAAACAGGGTTTTACTTTATTGCTGTGGTGCTTATCCTATGTAGGTATGGATATTTTGAAGAGGAGACAATAAATTAGAGAATGTGCTTAGACGGAACCAAGCAGCTGCTTGCTCGTTTTTTTCTCAGTTGTTGTGAGCTTGACAAGCCTACTGGCCTTGAAAAACCCGAGCAGCTAGCGCGAGAAACTGTTTGTATGTTATTTCACACTTTGCCTTTATTTTTTTTCTTTTTTTTTGTCTACTATACTTTATTTTGACCAGATGTACTGCTGCATTTGTTGACCAATTCAGTTCATGTGCCATAAATAGTATTGTGTTTTCTAGCCCTCTTATGTTTATTTATGTCTGTTTTTATTAGAATAAATCAAAGTAGGTGCACCTTTTTGAATTGTGGTTGTCTATCGAAACTTGGCGAATAAAAC
Organism: Eleocharis quinqueflora; assembly: GCA_964058865.1. Taxonomy (NCBI): domain Eukaryota; kingdom Viridiplantae; phylum Streptophyta; class Magnoliopsida; order Poales; family Cyperaceae; genus Eleocharis; species Eleocharis quinqueflora. The sequence goes on from CAXKVX010004329.1 coordinate 13,104, forward strand.
CATGGAGGATGCATAAACGAACAAAAGAAAAAAATTAAAGCCCTGATAAGCATGCGGGAATAAGTAAATAGATACAAAGAAATTGTCAATGGCATTAGGAATGTTGTTATGATACCTCAAATTCTTTCTTTATTTGACATTATATTTATGAGAAGATTTTGAGGTGGCAAATATCTAATTTTCCCTATATTTGTTTTCGCAGTCAGTGTAAGCGAAATTGAAGCTTTATATGAGTTATTTAAAAAGATCAGCAGTGCAGTGATTGATGATGGATTAATTAACAAGGTCACAATCTCATTAACTCGCCCAATTAATTACCTTACACCTGGTTTCAGCACCAGTCTTTTTTGGTCGTTAACCTGCCATGTTCGTACTTCGTACCATTCGAGAGTCACTTTTTGGTTGCATGTTTTGCTTGACTTCTCTCTATGTGGAATTGGCTTTGAAATTGATTTGGACAATTACCAAATATTATTTAATAGTAAATTTGAGAGACTTATCTAGTCTCAATTGACAAATCAAAGTCTGACTTCGTCGTTTTAATGTTGAATTTGAAATGCTATAAGCAGGAGGAGTTCCAGTTGGCGCTGTTCAAGACTAACAAGAAAGAAAGTCTCTTTGCTGACCGGGTATGCACAAAATTGCAATTTGTTTTATTTCCATACCAAATTTTCAGATCCGTTACTGATGTAGGACTCGTTAATATCAGTTTCTCTTTTCTTCTCTACAGTTGTAAAGTCCCAAGATTGGCATATCTGATTTTAAAGATGTTTGGTTTATACATTAGTTTGTATGTAGTGATAAAAACACCACATGTTTTTTATTTGTAATTATTTTGATTTCAATCAGGTGTTTGACTTGTTTGACACAAAGCACAATGGCATTCTAGGGTTTGAGGAATTTGCACGAGCCCTTTCTGTGTTCCATCCTAATGCTCCTATTGATGATAAAATCGATTGTCAGTTGAATTTTATATTAATTTAATTTTATCTTCATTTTGTGCTGTTCTCACTTTTTTTATTTTGTTATTAGTATTTTCCAGCTGCAAAGCTATCTAGATATATGATAAGCTCAATGATATAGTGTAACCCATCGTATGTGGTAAAAGTGTACATGCTGGTTCGAATTAGCATATCATGACTATCATTTTGTGACATCAAGCAATCAACCAATTGCATAAATTTTTTGTTGTTAAAGGAGGTCAAGATGTACATATTTCCTTATTTTATTGTAGCTTTTGCTCCACTTTGTTAGGCCTTAATTGTGTAATTAGAGGTATATGCCAAAATAAATAAAAAGAAAATAGTAACATTTCACGCTGGGTATGTATTCTGGTACTGGACTTAGACAGTGCATGCCTTTACGTGGTGTGTTATCTTTTGTTTTAGTTGTTTACAAAATTTTCCTGTATTCCTGCATGTATAATTTTACTTGCATTGAATAACTCTTTGCAGTATTGTAAATTATTTCTTTTACAATTTGCAGTTTCGTTCCAGCTGTATGATCTCAAGCATCAAGGCTTCATAGAAAGACAGGAGGTAGTTACATCTATTCAATCTCACATCTCTTATTCTCTTGTCATATAGATTTGTCCTGCCATCTTGTTTTTTTTAAATTCCCGTGGCATCTCGCTGAAGAAATTTAAAGGGTGATTTATTCTTCTCTTTGAAGTTCATAAGAGAGTCATTTTAATGGGAGTTTGAAAACCTTATGCAAACTTGTGTTCCCTATTCACATGCCATATGTCAGTCTTGCCCTCCATACCTATTTCTCTGTCACATGCACACATGCACAAACACATGTTATTAAGACGAAAGTTTTCAAACGGATGTTCCCTTGCCACACTACCATGCCTGACCTCACAATTGACATAGCATCATCAGTCAGATGTCAGGTCAGGACATCATGTCGTGTGAATGATTCCATGGCTCTTACACAAATCATGCAAATGCATAACATGTGAGGTTTCTTCTTATGTCACTGAGAACTGAGAAGTTGGTGGAATTAATTTTATGATTTATGTCTTCTTATGTCTTTGCATGATTTGTGTCACTGAGAACTGAGAAGGGGGTGGAATCAATTTATGATAAGAGTAAGAATGGAAAGTGATGTGATACAAACAAATGTGAGATGAGCCAAGGTCTAGGCACACCATCGTAGGGACATAGAGGCACAGCTCTTTTTTAGTGTGGTGAAATGCGAGGTTTGGTGATACTCGCCGTACCTATGGCAGAGTTAGGTGCAGCTGCATGATGCATGCTATATGAGATGAGGCATGGTAAAGCCTCATTCAGGAGTTTAGTTCCCGAAGTTCAATGGCTGTACATTTGGGAGTCTGTATGTCTTTTCCATTAAAACTTCAGTGGGCTCATGAACTTTTTATGTAAAAAGGAGAGAAAAAGGGTTTTGGAGGGGGGGGCAAGTTACTTTTAACTGGCAGTCTGGCAGGAAGGGTACTGTATCAAATTGTCCTAACAGTTTTTTTTTTGAAATCTTTTAAATGTATAAGCAGTATCTTTTTGGTTCAACTTGTTTCATTTGATTTTTGTCTATCAGGTAAAGCAAATGGTAGTGGCGACTCTTTCAGAATCTGGCATGAATCTTTCCGACGAAGTCATTGAAAGCATCATTGATAAGGTTTACTTGAATATTTCACTTCTCTAGGCATGTTTATATGAAATGAATGTCAGATAAATTGTTGAATAGTTTGTTTTCCATATTACTTTTTTTTTTGTCTTTATTGGAATTTATGTAACACATTTCTTTTGAGAAGTAGTGGTTCAAGACGACCAGTTTCATTAGAAACTAAGTCTATTGGTACCATTACCCCGGTACCAATGGGGATTTACATTTACTTACTCCTAATCATCTACTACTGGTATCACATCCCAATCCAGTAGGATTTCAAAAGAACTATTACTATGTTTCTATCTGCATCACATCCTGATGCTGAAGGACACAAAAGTAACCAGATAAAAGTATCATAATTGTTGACAGAATAGCCAACAGACAACTACAGTTTTGCATTACTACGTTGCATTCTGCTTACATTAATTTCTTCATTAATCATCATCATCATCTTCTTTTTGAGGTCTTGTTATACAACAAGTTTTACCTCATCGTTATCCTCTTTCTGAGGTCCTGTTATGCAACTAAGTTTACCTGGAAATCAATTTTACTTGATAAAAGCAGTTCAATTTGCACTTTTCTCGTAATTATCTTTTAATAATTTAATTTAGACCTTTGAGGAAGCCGATACAAAGCATGATGGAAAGATAGACAGGGATGAATGGCAAAGTCTCGTCTTGAGGCACCCTTCTTTGCTAAAAAATATGACCCTCCAGTATCTCAGGTATTTTTATTCAAGCTTAATTTGATCACTGTGAACAGTTATTTCATTTGTATTTATTCTTTTTGGTTAGCGAGAAACATTTTGTATCATTTAGTATCAGTTTCCTATTTTAGGGTTGGTGGAAGGGGTTCATTTCAATTACTGTTGAGCCACCGAAATTATTGGATTAATCTCCAGCTGGATATATAATTATTTACATGGTTGTTGGGTGCTCAATTTGATTGAGAACTGTATGGCTCGTGCAACTTTCAATTAGAAAAAAAATTGGGATCTGTCGTTCTGAATACAATGCTTATGTTTTACATAACCGGTTCCAAGCCCAGAACGAGGAGGGTTTTGACATGCTTGGCGAGTCAACATAAAAATTCAACCAATCTTATGGAAATTAAATCCAAATTGGGCTTTATTTCTAGCCTATCCCAACTTGTTTGGGAAGAAAGGCTTTGTTGTTGTTGTTGTCGTCGTCGTCGTCGTCGTCGTTCTGAATATTTGAAATAGAAAAACTTGTAAGGTGGGGGTTACCTTTCCTTTTCTAACTGAGTTGCTGCTTTATCTTGATGTAATTTTAATTGCATGCTAATGTTTCTATTGTTTTTTTGTTCAAAACAGGGATATCACCACTAGTTTCCCGAGTTTTGTTTTTCACTCGCAAGTTGACGACTCCTGAGGCTTCAGATTTGCATGTTGTTGTGGTAGAGAGATAAGATTTGTGAATATTGGTTCTGTTGTTTATTGATGCTATTCTTGAAAATGTGGCGGTCATCAAGCTCTCAAAAAGAGAAACAAGGAAACAAAGCCTTAAACTTAAATTGTAGGCTGGGTTTTATTTTATTGATTTATGTTTAATGACCTCTACATGTTGGCGCCCCTGAAATCCAAGAAGCATTAATTATACCAGCGTGCCTTAATTTGTTTTGAGTTGATTTGCTGAGTGCAGGTCTTTGATTTGATTTAAAATGCTCGCTTCTTGGGATTTTTTTTTAAACAAAGAAGAATGAAAAATGATGATTTATGCACTTTGCATCGTTTTGACAAAAAGAAAGGTCTACTGGAAAGAAAAGAAAGTAGATTGGAAAGGTGCAACATGTTTTAGAACATTCAATTAACATACACTGCACATTACTATGTTAATTATTCTCGACTTGTGGCTGCATTTGCACAAGGCTTACTAGTGAATGTACTTGCATGAACATAAAAGGTTTTTTGTTTTCAAATTTAAAACCAAGAACATGCTCGTACCATATGTTTAAACAATTCAAAACTTCTCCTGCGTAGATTCAGTCTTTATATCCGTGCAAACCGCAAAGGCAATCCCAAAGGAAAAAGATATAGTATTGTTCTTCACTAAAATAAGGTAAGATTTAGGTCTTCATTAACCCTATTGTTTTGGATTTAGACCTTTTTCCTTCACATTTTGTTGGATTTTCAACTCGTGTAAGCAGAATCTAAATTACTTGTGCGAGGTCTTTTTTAATAATCAGGTAATTAAATTAGGGATTTCACAGTCATAAAAATTTAATTAACTGTTTTAAAAAAGAAAGCAGAATTATAAGTATATTTTCTGTAGATATGTTTTTTTTTATATACGCATATATTAAATTAAGTGCAACTTGTAAATCAACATTAATCAATCAATTTAAAAAATTTAACGATACAATGTTATCATTGTTTAATCAATAATCAAATAATGGCTCTCAAAGCACACCAAATTGATATCCATAATAATGCTCACAAGATGATGTATCAAGTTTTCCACTAATATATATCCTTCCTTTCCAATTATATTTAAAGGTTTAATTTAACATAGATTCCTATGTTGCAAGTGGGGGCATAAAACAAACAAGGAAGCATGGCATCTGAAAATTTCCATGAAATAAATGAAAAAATAGTACACCAAAATTAGTTTGCAACCAACGTGCTCACATGCATTGCCTCCCTCTTCTGGGTTTTTTTTCTCTCATTTTCCTGCTTAATCTTTTCCCCCTATGTTTCCTTGGCTACAAACACTCAGCCGTTCGCACCACAAAATTAATGTTTCTTTATAATTTTTGAATATATGGTTGTTGCCTTGTTGGATATCAGGATCTGCATGGATTGCGCATTAATTACACTGAAATGTTTTTTTGTGCAACTTGTATTAATTTAATCTTGTTCATGCTAACCTATATGGGGTTCGGTACTGAATTAATATAATTTTTTTTTAGGATGCTTATACATGGGACAACTTAATTTAATTGCTAAATAATCACGTCATCACTTTTAGAAATTAAAGAGATTATAAATTGCTAACACTTCATCCTAGCAATTTTATACATTGAGTAAAAATAATTGAATTTTTTTTTTGGGTCCAATCATTTTGACAGCGTGTCAATTAAGCAATAATTACTTAATAAATAAATTTGCTAAATAAGAAATAAGCATGAAATCCAACAATTACAAAAACAATTGACACATAAACATAAGCAATTGTTAAACAATTATCAATGTAGATCCTCTTAGCATGCTTTGAATTAATAAAATTAAACAGAATAACAATATTTGTATACAATTGATCATCCGTCTTGGTTCGTAGGTGATTGGTTTATGTAGGCATCAATCAGGTAACTATATATAATCTATACCACACGTTATAACTTGATAATAATGAAGGAGAGTTAAAATCTAATTCATTGAGTTTTTTTTATTCATTGTTCGTAATCTTATAATACATACATTCACGAATAAATTAGAAAATAAATTTGAATCCTCTAAAAATAAGTATCTGCCAGAGCTTGAATCCAAAATCTCTTTCACGTAAGCTTTGTGACTTATCAGTCCACTAAGAATTTAGCCATTGAAATGCCACCTAACGTGTCTCGTATAATACGCATGGTATCAATTGCTCTTGTGTTATGCCCCTTCAAACTTTCTTCATTAATGAAATTTTGTCTCACGTACTGTATTATATTTATATATCAGTGGTACACATTTAATCTGGTTACCAATTTGAGTACGGTTCTAGATAAAAAGCTTCATTTATAATTAGCCATGTCAATGATCGGTCGTTTAATCATTTTTCGTTCGTTTCGTGACAAATGAAACGATTACGATCAAAGATATTTCTTTCGTTTAAATAACGAAACGGTTAACGAAAATATATTGTTTCGTAGTTTCGTTTGTGACTGTGTATTGTTATAATTATTTTGATTTCAGAGAAAAACGTTATGCTGAGAGAAGGTGATGAGAGATGAGATGAAAGATTGTTCGAATGAGGATATGAATGATTTAATTCTAATGTATGATTAGCCAGTGGCGGAGCCACGTAGCCCCAGGGGGTGCAGCTGAACCCCTCTGGAAATTTTTTTTCAAAAATGACCGTATATATTAATTTTTTTTTCAGAAATGACCATGTATTTGAATTTTTTTGCATAAATGATCATGTAAAATATGTTTTTTCTAGAAATAACTATCATTTCGAACCCCTGGAAAAATACCGTAAATCTTGAACCCCCTGGCGAGAATCCTGAATCCGCCCCTGTGATTAGCATAGTTCACCGCCAGTTCCTGGTTTGCTTTAATGTGATGAGAGAGGAGATGGATGAAAAGTGAAGAGAATGAGTTTGATCGTTATGTTTTGTTATGATCGTTTTGATCGTTATCTTTAACAAAAAATTCAACGAAACATAATTTCTTAATCGTTCATTAAACAAAACGGTTAACGCAACTATCATCTTTCGTGATCGTTACGTACGTTATGCAAATCTATTTATAATGCTTTCAATATTGCCTACAAGATAGTACTGTCGAATTGAATTGATCAATTCTTTACTGTCGTTTTTCTGTAATTAACACTACTGAGATTTTGGGCTCCGGGTGTTACTTTCACAAAAAGGAAAAAATATATTTATCGTATAAATATAAATACAAAAATACGTTTCGTCTAACTAGGCTAATAATAAGATATGGATCGATCACATATCAGACTCGACGCGATGAAAGTAGATTCGAATATCTATACTTCAATGTCTTACGACGATAAAAAAATTAATTACGATCTCGACAAACGTTGCCGAAGTTGTAACAAAAAAATTATCTAGACATAACTTAATTCATGAATTAAATTAACAATATTTATTAATAAACAATTCAAAAAACAAATCCAAAAAAAATTGATTTTGCAACAAAGTTAAAACAATGAATTGACCGACATTGATAACATCGACGTTTTGGATTTTAAAAAAAATCGATGTTCGCAGCTCCGATATTTTCTGTTATTCAAAATTCAACATCAATCTCTTTTCTGTTTACAATTTATTTATTAAATTTTTAATATTAAAAAAATCGGACCAGAATGTTCATTTTCAAGTTGCAGAGCATGTGACCCACACGGTGGAAAGTGATGTTATTTTTTCAGAATTGTTGTAAAAAGTAAAAACCCTTTCCCAGAAATAGGTGCACGTAACCAACCTAGGGTTTAAAATATGAAAAATTGCATGAACACCTGTCAAGTGTAGATTGTAGCCATGAAATAAAAAAATTGGAACCGGATCTGCTGCTCCTAAAATCTCTGCTTGTTTCTATCTGGACCGTTCAAAACTTATCTAACGGTCAAAACATCTTCCTCCTGAATCAAATCACAACCGTCTGTGATGATCGATCGATTTGTAACGGTCGAATCGAGACAAACAGAAAACAAGCATGAATTTTACCAGCAGCGGATTCTGGCCCAAAAATAGTAGATTGTAGCCATTATATTATATTATATTATATCGTGTCCATTCATTTCTTGGGAGGTGTTGTTGCCTTCTTTGCCATGGTTTTCTATGGCAATCGCTTTCTTGACGATGATAGATTTTGACTCCTCTCTTTCTTTGGTTCTTTCTGAGTGATGATACATCGATGAAATTAATTGAAAGTTTGTTTCTTGTAAAACTGTTTCAACCGACATAAACGTGACCTGTGTCATGTGCTGGATTATATATTGTTATTTACTATGTATGGATATTAAAATGTTTCCATTTTATTTTAGTACAAGATTTGTAGATATCGTGTGAAGATATGTTGCTTTTGTATGTATTTTACAGAAGTACATTAACATCATCTTTGATGTAACATGTAATAATATATTAATACACCCAATTAATATTAATTAAACTGATATGCATCTTTGAAAAGTGTTGTTCATAAACAGCTTTTGAAGTGCTAAACGTGACTTGCATTTTATTGTCCAAAATATTTAATGCATCTTATTATTATTATTGTTTAATAGTTAGATTATGATACTTACGTAAGCACGAAGTTTTACTGTGTTTATGATCATATTTCGAATTTCAAAATATAAATGAACGATCTGAATAATTGAAAATGTTGTCTGATGCGGCCCAATTCTACATTAGACCTTAGCATTCATTGACTCATGACCCAAATATGTAATGACTAGTCTTACACTATATATATGTAGCAAAGATCTCCAAGAAGGTGGATTCAACTTGTACTCAAACTAATCACTCAATACAATTCTCTGTGATTTTAGTCTTGAATTTTCATTTAGTATTAATTTTGTATGCAAAAACATGAGATCCTATCACTGTCCATACTAAAAGCTACTTAGAAATCAAAATCTGCATTTTTTTATTTTTTACTATTTTATCGGATATATAGTGATAGTACCTCACTACAATCGACCCGTGAAGGAGGAGGTTGGAGAATGGTCGGCACATTGAGGACTTAAAAGCTTCTGTAGTCATACTGACTACAGAAGCTCGAGGGTTGATGATAATGCCTCATTATAGAATATGCTGACTGCTGGTTTGAGTTGGGTGGGAC